>JAVHLU010000276.1:0-71843 GCA_036785755.1 Colletotrichum ledebouriae | reverse complement strand
CCCCCCCCTTATATATTATATAAATATATCTAGAAATCCTATTTTCCTACCTTAATTTATAATATAAAGCCCTAAGTAGTCTACGATTTCTATAAGGTTAAACTTTAGAAGTAGCTCTATTATAAAAGGGTAATAAGAGTATATAAACCTAGCTTTAGGGTAATATTCCTAGGCTTATTAATAGTATTTATTATAGAAGAGCGATAAGTTAAACTTAGCTATAGCTATAACTATAGTATTTATTAGAATTTAGGATTATAGGATCTCCTTAATACTATTAAACTCTCTACTCCTCCTTACCTTACTATTATACTTAATTCTATACTTATAGTGTGGCCTCTGGCCACTGCATAGTGATTTTACCTGCTTAAGTGCAATAGACCTTCTAACTCCGCGCCTCCTAATAATACATAGCCTTCGGTCACGTGATCCTCTCCTAACCATAGCCGTACTTATATATACCTATAGCCTTATAATCTTTAACTTTATATTAATAATAACGTGGTTTTTAATTATTTAAACTATAAAACTATCGACTTTTCCTCTCGCGCACTACCCGCGCTGCTAATACCGCCTCTATTACTGCTTCCTGTGCTGTCATTAGCAACGCTCTCGTGTAGCGGAGTAGTTAATAAAAGAGCGGGTTTTATTAATCGTATCGAGGCTAAACTCTCTAGCGACCCCCTCTGCGTTATTTATACTAAAGGGCGTGCCTCGCTCGGGCTTAGTATATTTATATATAGGGTCTAATACTAATATAGTTAAGGATTTATTATAGGTTAGATAAGGATAAGGAAGAGGGAGAGGTATAAGGCCCTGCTTATAGTAGTAAAGCTTTTTATACTTCTAGCTATAAGAACCTCTTAGGAAAGACCTCTTTAGTTAAGGAGTTACCTCTTATATAGTAGTATTTATTTTTAATACCTTACTAGAAGGTTAACTTTTTAGGTTAAGGAGTTATCTTATATAATAGCTTTTACCTTACTAGAAGGTTTAGCGAGGGCGTTTCTAGGCCACGAGAGCCTTAATAGCCTATTTAGCTCTAATATAATTAGCCCTAGTGCAGCGCGTTTCCGACTTTATATAAGGGTTTACTTGCGAGTAGTAGGAACGTATAGGGTTCCTATATTATTTTCCTTAGCTAGTAGAGGGTATAGATTAAAATACTTATATAGTATTTCCTAAATTACACCTACGAACTAGGTAAATTTATTATAGTCTTTTTGCGAAGGTGCTGCGGCGTAATTCCGAGCTTAATACTTATAGTGTTTATAGATACTTAGATTATTATATAAGTAACTTTCTTAAGTTTTATAAAAGAAGTAGTTAGTATAAGGAGTACCTAGTATAGAGATATATTTAAAATATAGTTTATAAATATAAACGCTAGTTATAAAATTCCTAGTAATATAAGCCTACTCTTTATAGTAGATATAAGGTATTACGTTATAACTACCTTAGGATTAAATAAATAAGCTATATATAGCTATTACGCGCTAAAAGACCTTTATCTCTTATAAGCTAGCGAGGAAAGTAGTAGAGGTATAGATAAAGACTTAATAGTAGAAGTCTCTAGACCCCTTAGTTACCTTAAATATTTATTTAAAGTCCTATTTACTAAGATAAGCCTTCTAGAAAGCTAGTTTTATTACCTTAGTAGTTTTATTAGAGAATATCTATAATATAAAGGCTACTTCTAAGTATTTATTATTAGGGATATTAAGCTAAAGCTAAGTAAGGCTTATAGCTACTTAAGAAGTATAATTATTAGCTAGAAGGTATAGGGATAATAATAAGAAGGGAAGGAATACCTAAAGTTAGTTATTAGAGTACTAGATAAAAAGAGATATATTATTTTTCTTTATTTTAAGTATAGGGATATTAGGACTAAGGACCTAGAGGGTTATTACTAATAGGAAATAATAAGGGCGAGGTTAATTAGTATTTTTAATACCTAAAATAAGGAAGTTATAGTTAGCTATAATAAGAAGATATAATTTATAAATATAAGAGAGAAAGTATAAAGGAGTTAGATAAAGATTAAAATAACTAGGTAAAAGTGGTTATTATAAAAGGAGAAGTTAATAATAAAGGATAAAATAGGATATTTATCTAATTTATAACTAAGCTACTCGTTTTAATAGCTACTACTAATTATTATTTCCTTTATTCTTTCCCTATATATAACTACTCTAATTTATTATTCTATTTATTATAGGTTTTTTATCCTAAGTTCGTTTTACTTTATTAAGGCTAAGGAGGGTAAGGGAGGAGAGTTAATTATTCCTTTTATAAGCTACTAATAAATTACTATATTATTAAAGTAATTAATAAATATAAAAACGCACTCTTAACCTCTTAAACCCTCTAGTCTCTCTCTCTCTCTTATATATATATTATTTACTTTTAAGCTTAATTTATCTATTAACTATATAATATTAATTACTATACTATAGCTCTTTCTTTTCTTTAGATATTACTTCTACTTAGTTTTTTAGTTTATAAATTACTTATACTTACTTTTTATTAACTTTTCTCCTAATATATTATAATAAGGAAAGTTATCTTTTATTAAGTTTGGAATTACGCCGCAGCCCCTTTGTAAAAAGACTATAACAAATTCACCTAGTTTATAAGTATAATTCGGGAAATACTATATAGGTATTTTAACCTATACCCTCTACTAGTTAAGGAAAATAATATAAGAACCCTATATATTCCTACTACTTATAAGCAAACCCTCGCATAAAGTTAGACGCGCGCTGCACTAGGGCTAATTATATTAGAGCTAAATAGGCTACTAAGGCTCTTATAGCAACACCCTCGCTAAACCTTCTAATAAGATACTATAAAAGCTACTATATGAGATAACTCCTTAACCTAAAAGGTCGACCTTTTAATAAGGTAAATGCTACTATATAAGAGGTAACTCCTTAACTAAAGAGGTCTTTCCTAAGAGGTTCTTATAGCTAGAAGCATAAGAAGCTCTTTAAGTAGGGCCTTATACCTCTCCCTCTTCCTTATCCTTATCCCTTAACTATATTAGTACCTAACCTTATATATAAATACGCTAAGCCTAAGCGAGGCACGCCCTTTAGTATAAATAATATAGAGGGGGTCGCTAGAGAGTTTAGACTTAATATAATTAATAAAACCCGCTCCTTTATTAACTACTCCGCTATATATAGAGAGCGTATTATTAGCATAGCCCTTAAGAGGGCTTACCTTAATACCCCTATAGGGGACTCCATAAGGCCCGATAGCATTAGAGCTAAGCAAAGTTATCTTTTATAATAATAAAGTATTAGATATATATATCTAGGAGCTAAGATCCTTAAACCTTCTTACCCTTAAAATTAGGCTTTTAATAGAGCTTATACCTAATAAATTAAATATAAATAGGTTTTAAATATAGGGATAAAACAATAGAGATATCCTAGGCTTTAGACCTCTTAATACGCTTAGTTACTAGCTTTAGCTAATTAAAAATAATACGCGCCCTCTACTTAGGAAGGATAATATCCCTAGTTAGAATGACCCTTTTAATATAGTATTAAAATATATCCTTATTAAGTATTAGAATAAGACCTTAGAAGTAGCTAAGAAAATAATTCGCCTTTTATACTTATAGTAAGTTATAGCTAGTATATTTAATACTATTAGTATACTTAAAATAGTAGTTCTAATATATACTAAGGATATCTTAGTAGTTACTTATTACTTTACAAGGCTTACTAAGCCTAGCTAACTACTCTATTATTAAAATAGTTAGAGGTATAGAAAACGACTTTAATAATAGAGATAGGAGGGATATTATAGTTACCTAAATTAAAGCTAAGTCCCCTAATATACTCCTTATTTATTCATAAGCGCCTAAGTCTATTAAAGTAGTTATTATAAGTTTACTAATCGATTTATAAGATAGGAGAAACTAGTTTTATAATAATTAATAGTTAAGAAGAGGAGCTAAAGGATAACTATAAACTCTAATACTTATTATTAAGAGCTTTCTATAAAGATATAAAGCTAAGGAAGGTTTAATAAAATAACTATACTTAATTAAACTTTAATATATAGACCCTCTACTATAGGCCTCTAGTTTATACTTTATTAATTAGCTTAGGTTCTTTATATAAATTAGAAGCCTAGTAATACTAAAGTAGCCTATTAAGATAAGGTTTTAAGCTTAGATTAATTATTTATTAATAGCTTTTACTCATAAAATACCTCCTAAAGGATATTAGATTTAATTAAAAGTAAATAGATTTCTATATAATTAATATTTTAAATTAAGAGATAAAAATATTAAGAAAAGAATAGCTTAAGAAGATATTAAATATTAAGTAGCTAAGTATACTCCTTAATTTATAAACCTAGAGGTTTCTTCTCTAAATAGGATAGATATTAACTTATTAATACCTAAGGATACTAATTTATAAACTAGTCTAATAGTTCTTACTAATCTAGAAGAGTTAGATAGAGAGGAAGAATTATTAAAAGAACTAAATATTTAGAATATAAGAAGAAGGAATAACTATAAGAAGTAGAAAAGGGATTATAACTTATAATAACTAGCTAATTTTATAAAATATCTTAACTACCCTAGGTTTATAAAACTATTTATATTACCCTACTTAGCTCTTACTACCCTAAGAGATATTATATTTAACCCTATTAATATTTTAGTAGTATTTAATATTATAAGACCTAAAAAAAACCCTATATTAAATAAAGATAAGCCTATACTAGTAGTCCTATAGTATATATAATAGAGCTAAGAATCTACGAATTACTTAATAACTTAATATAGAAGAGGGTTACTTATTATAATTTTAGCTTAGGTAGAATATTTATTAATCCTCTATTATATATAAGGGAAGCTTATAAAATAAGAAAACTTAGATAATTTAGAGGTTATAGCCCTTTTTAGGTTTATAATTAAGGGCTACCCTTATAATATCTATACTCTAATCTATAAACTAGCTTAGTAACTTAGGAAAGAGATTAATAAGGCTTCTATAGAGCTTAAAAAGGTAGAAGTAAAGAATCTTTAGGATATTACTAGGGCCTTCTTTTTACTAAACTATAGTAACTATTACTAAGCTACGATTTTTATAAACTAGTTAACTAGCTACTACTTCTACTATAACTCTATATAGGACTAGAATAGTAATTAGCGCTTTATTAAGGCTATATAGGACCTTAATATATAGTATTATAAGATAGGAGCCCCTTAATAACTCTAAAAGCTCCTATTAATTAATATATATATAGTTAATTTAGTTTAGTAGAGGGATAGACTTATATATAGCCTCTAGTATATTAAATAAGCTAGAGCTCTAATTTAAGAAGAATTACTATTACTACGTTTTAATAGTATAACCTTAAGTAATAGTATATTATTTACTAACTCTAAGATCCCCTTAGTTAGCTAATATATATCTACGACTACTATAGAGTTCTATAACTTAACGATTAATAGTAGTATAGCTCTATAAGATACCTTATTAAGCTAAGAAGACTTTAAGAAAGCGCCTTTCTTCCCACTATACCCTCTTACTCCTTTACTTATAAATAATAATATAATAGACTTTAGAAATAATAATAATATTACGCTATCTCTTATAGTAGATATTCCTTAACCTATTTATATATTATTAGTATTATCTAGATCCTCTTTATTTAAAATACTAAATAATAAGCTTAAATACCTTAGATACTAGCTTTAGTTATAAGTCTTATAAATACTAAGTTATAATATAACTATTAAGCTACGCCTAAGAACTATACTTATAGATATATTATTATATCCTAAGCGACCTAATCCTTTAAATAAGTATAACTATAGTAATATAAACTATATCTATTAGAGGGTTAACTAGTAGAATTAGATTAAATAGAATATACCCGAGGGAGTATATTATTATAACTTCTCACGCTTAGTATAATAAGGCGGGTACTTTTAGCTATACTAAGAATTAGAGTAGAATAAGGAGTATAATAAAGAGGCAGAAGTAATAAAACTATTATTAAAATATAACTTATAATAGAAGATAGTTAAACCTAAGGGACCTTCTTAATAATAAGATCGCTCTCTTAGAAGATATTATTAATAAAATAGATCTATAAATAGGGTTTATTTATTATTTCTATAAAATAGTTTCCTTGACGTTTTAAAACTCTCTTCTATAATATTATAAAGAGTCTTAAGGGGATAATTAGAATAGGATAAGATAGACTTAGCTATATAGCCTTTGAAAAAGCCCCCTTAGTATATAGGCTTATTATAAGAAGATTATAGAGTAGATTATAGAGGAGAGGAGCGTAGCGGACTTTATTATTATTTATAATTATTATAATATAAACCTTAATAATCCTATACCTTATTTTCTAGTATTTTCTTAGTAAATCCGCGCTTAATTTAGATTATCTCTTTTAATTAGATCTGCGAATTATTTTATATATATTTTAAGCTTACTTTTAATATTCTTACCTATTTATAGGTAGAGCTATATTATTTATTATCTTTCTAGTTCCTATTAGTTCTAGCCCTTTCTAGTATCCTTCGTAAGAAGTCTCTAATAGGTTACTAAGTAATTACTAGAGACTTTCTAGCGCTCTACCTTCTATATAATACTCTAGACCTTTAGGAGCTAGCTATTATAATTAGCTAGTAAGTTAATAGTAATTAGCTAGTCCCTTAGCCTAGGGGTAAGTAAGGCCTCTAGAAGCGAGATTTAGACTTAACTAGGCTAGTTTATACTACTTATATTAGCTAGTATTTACTTAAATCTTAGTAAGAAGGTTACTAGGGATTTATTCTCTTTTTACTAGAGGGTTTATAGTTAAGCTATAGCTTATAACTAGATATTTAAGTCCTTATATATCTAGTCTAGGTAGGCTATAAAGTCCTTAGGGTTATATTTTCCCCCGCCCCCCCTAGCTCTATGGAAGGTAGAGACTACTTACTAGGGTATAATATCTAAGTAGGAGTTAATAAAGTACTATACCTCTATATCTATAGTATAGAACGCCCTATCTATAGTAATCTTATACCTTATTTATTATACCTAGGTAGTATATTCCTTTTACTTACTAAAAGGTTTTAAGGGTAGGGGTAATAGCTTCTAATATATTATACTAAGTATTACTAGTACTTTACTAGTAATACTTATAAGGGTTTATATAGCTATATACTAGCTATTCCCCTACTTAACCTCCTATAACTATTACTAGAGGGACTCTATTACTACTATTAAATTAGCTTATAATAGCTTATCTCGAGTTTTAGCTATATTATTATTAACTATCTTACTAATTAGTAGGGAGTAGCGCTTAACTTATTATTATTATTATAGTAGTAAGCTTAAATATATAAGGGGTTAGACTTAAGTTTATTTAATAAGAGGTTATTATAATACTATTTATTTAAGCTAAAGAGGAAAAGGGGAAGATTTCCTCTCTAGTAGAGATTTCGCTAGTCTATAGGGAATAACTAGGTAGGCCCTAGGTAGGCTCCCTAAAGCGGTAAACCTAGGTAGAAGCCTAGGTAGGCTTAACCCAGGCGTAGCCCGTAATAATACTATATTGCTATATATACTAAATAGATAATTTTAAGATAAATATTAGAAAATAAAATAATATACCCTTATTATAAGATTATATAGGATCTATTTAACTACTCTAAAGGCTTTAATTAGAACTAGTAGCTCCTTATTATTAAAAATAAATATATTAGGTAGCTCTTTATATTTCTATATATTAATAAGACCCATAGTAGTATTATACTCGCTCTATATACTTTTAAGTAATAAGTATCTTAATAGAAAGGACTTTCTATTTATAAGATTAGATAAGATATTAAGAGGTTAGTAATTTTACTTATAGGATATATAGAATATAAGGATTAGACTTATATAAAAGGAATAGAGGTTAAAATAACCCCTCTATATATAAAGGAACTAAATAGTAGAGGGGAACAGGCCAGTTAGGAAGTTATAACTCGAATAATTAAGATACTTATTATAGCTAGCTTACCTATAGAACTATAAGCTAAGATAGTACTAGTAGTATTAACGCTTTATAATATAAGCCTACTTAAGCGCTATAACTAATATTCACTACTATAGATCGAAGAAGAAGTAGTTCTACTAGTACTTTCGCTAATAATAACCTAATAATAGAGCAGCCCTAACCCGTAACCTTCGCCCTTACTAGGGATATATATACGCCTATAGCTACTATATATACCCCCTTAAGAGGGAATAAGAGAGAGGAATTAATAAGAGAAGCTTTAAGGTAGTACTATAGGGATATATTAGATACCTAATAAGATATATTCTAAATACCTATAACTTATATAGGGTTTAGATCCCTATATTATAAATAGTTATTATTATATAGAATGTAATATTTAATAAATAGACTTTCTATATAAAGAATAAGATAAAAGAGGCTATCTTAGAAGATACTATCTATAAAATAGTAAAAGAGATTAAAGAACCTATATTATAAGTTAATTTTAAACTCTAGATCTTAGGTATTATAAATAAGAACTAAGCTATATTAATACTTATAACTAAATAGTTACTTATATTAACTCTTATTCCTATAACTAAGTCTCTAAATAGAAGAATCCTAAAACTTCTAAAAGGATAGGTAAGTTAGAAGGGAGGGTAGCTATTATCCCCTAATCCTATACTAAAGCTAGATAAAAGCCTAGCTCTAATAAATAGAGTAGTAAGTAAAGTATATATATTAGAAATAAACTATATATATATAGAGCTATAAGAGAAGGTAATTCTAAAGAGGAATAAATCGAGGATTATATTAAAATTAACCTACTCCCTATTTTATAAGATATTTCTAAAGTAAATAAGTATAATAAAAATAAACCTTTAGATAGGAGACCCTTAAATCTACTGATATAGCTATATTAGGATAGCGAGGAGAGGGCTAATATTAAATAGAGGTCTAACTAAGTATATAACTAGGAAGATTATAGCTGAACTTATTAAAGCCAATAATTATATAATCTACTACCTAGTAACTTATAACTAGAAATAATAGAGAGCGATCCCTACTCTAGTTACTAGTTTTTACTATAGTATTATATAGAGTAGGAGTAGGTATCTAGCTTCTTTAAGACTTTTATATCTAATTAGTAGAAAGCCTTCTTAGAAACTAGTATAGGGTATTATACGCTCTATAGCTATATTTATACTACTATTTATAGTATAAAGCCTACTTATATAACTATTATAATCTATAAATATCTTATTACTAATAACCTTATTAAGATACTATACTTATAAAAGGAACTTTTAAACCTCCTATAGGCGCTCTAAACTTACTTTAAAGAAATAGCTAAGGTTAAGATATGTAAATTATAGTAGATAGATATATAACGCGTTATTAATTAAGAGATAATAATAAAGAGACTAATCACTTTAAAGTAGGTATTTACCTATAAATTTAATAAAGATAATATCCTTAATTAATATAAAGTAAGGATTTATATTTAGGGCGATTAGTAAGAGAAGTCGCCCCTTAAATAAACCTATATAGTAACCCTCGCTACTTATACCTTTAGGGTAGTAATAGTAATTACTATATAGTTTAACCTTAAAGTTAAATAATTTAATATTGTTAATATATTCCTAAACGCCTCCTAGGACCTATAAAGACCTAATTATTTATAAGCTACTAAATAGCTTTAAATAACCTAGAAAGTATATTAAACTACGCTACGCGCTCTATAGGCTAAGGGATATACTACTACTCTAATATAAGGAGTTCTCTTTAACTTTTTAATATCTAGGCTTTATACTTATAAGTAAAGACCTATACCTCTTCTAGTTAGTTAATAAGAAAGTTCTTATTATCTTTTATATAAATAACTTCCTTATCCTATTTTATAAGAATTATAAAGAAGTAATATAAAGAGTAATTACTAGCTTAAAAGAAGTATATAAGTTAGAGGAATAAGGCTTAGTTAAATATTATCTTAGAATTAAAGTAATTTATAACTAAGTTATATAAAAAATATACCTTTCTTATAATTGATATATTAAATAGGTTATAAAGAAGTTTAATTTATTTAACTTAAGAGCGCTAATAACCCCCCTTCTAAACCTACTACTCTTAAAAAGTAAAATAGTAACAATACTATTAGAAGTAAAGAGTTTCTAAGAGAAGATTAGCTCTATACTCTATATTACTATTATAATCTAAGCTAATATCGCTTTTATATATTCTATATTCTTAAGATTCTATAACGCTTCGGGTAGTATGCCGCAGCGATGCAATAACCCATTGCGCTATACGCAAAAGATCTACTATTCCGCGCACTTCGTGCCGGAATGCACTATATATACGCTTATATAGGCTAGCTACCGGAAGCTAGTCTCTTATAATTACTCCCTACTCTAAGCGCTTAGTCCCTTAAGCATAGAGATAAGATAGATAAGTATATATAGACCCCGAGGTCTATATAACTAACATCGCTATATATATACCCTCTAAGCCTAACTTAGGACTATGCTAGCGCATAGCCCTACTATCCGCTATTATTACGCTATAATAACTAGCGGGATTCGAACTACTAACTTCTACGTAGCTAAAAGGGCTAAGTCTAGAAGACCCACGAAGTGCGCGGAAAATTATAACGCTTCGGGTAGTATGCTATAGCGATATAATAACCTATTACGCTATGCGCAAAAGATCCGCTATTCCACGCACTTCGTGCTAGAATACACTACACATGCGCTTATATAGGCCGGCTACTAGAAGCTAGTCTCTTATAGATTCCTAATAAACCCTACTCCTTATTACTATATTACTACTAACTAAATTATATAATACTTATATTATACTTATTACCTCGTAATATACTTTAGTAATATAGGGAGTAAGTAGGTATTACTAATTATAAGTAATACTTTATTTATAAATAATAAGGAGATATAGAAGTTATCTTAAGGGTATATAATCTCGCTTTTTAGAAGACTAATTTAATAAAAAGCTACTTAATAAGCTATAATTATAATATTAATAATAGAAGTAGAACTTCTAAGCCTTAAATATATAGCTAAGGAGATAATTACTCTTTAGAGGCTATTTAGGGATATTACTCTTAAACTTAGTAATATCTAGAGGATTTATTATAATAACTAATAGATAATTATCTTATAATAAGTAAAAAGGAATAGATCTTAACTAAGCTATAATATATCAATATTTAAAATATATAGCTATAATAAGAATATACTAGAGGATTATTTAGTATAATATATATACTAATAAATAATATACTAGCTAATAGTCTTATAAAGGTTCTTAACTATAAGAAGTTTAAATAATTCTATTCGCTCCTTAATCTAAAAGATATATAGAGAATAATTATAATAAATAAGGGATACTTTAAATAAGCATAAGAGGGCTAATAGCGCTTAACCTTTAATTAATTTATAGCTTACTAGCTAGGGAGCTTAAAGTTACTCTTATGAGAGTAAAAAGAATATAATCTACCCTAAAGGGCTACTTTAAAATACTAATTTTCTACTACTTAACCTTAGAGGATTTACTTATACTAATCTATTAGGATATTATATAAGGGTAGTAATACCTCTGGTAAATATATACTAATAAGACTATTAACTATATAATATACTATAATAGCTATATTACTAGTAAGTAGATAAGGTATAAGTATACCTATACTAACTACTAGGGTTCTAAATAGAACTAGGGCAGGAGATAGAGTAATAACGCTATATATATTAAAACCGCTTATTACCTTAGAAGCCCTACCTAAACCTTTACTATTACTACCCTTTTTTACTATTATAATCTCCTCTTTTTAAGTAATAATAGCTTTATAGAGTATAGCTCTCTAATAAGCGAGGAACTATAAGTTAAATTAGAAGATAGTTATAGAAATAAAGTATATATAGAATCTTATCTTTCTAACTACTAAGTCCTTTAAAGTCTTAGCTTTAGTATATTAATAAGCTATAATAATAATAGAGGTACTTATCTATTAATAAACTACTTTATCCTTATAATAATAATTATACTTACTTATTATACTAAGTAAATACTTTCTATTTAATAAGCCTAAAAGCTTACTTAAAATATATTAAAAATAGCGCTTATTAAATAGGAGTACTTACTCTACTTCTATACCTCTATTAGGGGAGGAGAGCTAAGAGGGAGCTCTAAACTACTCTTATTAATACTCTCCTTTCTATCTATCTCCTTAGGAACTATAATAATAACGAGGTTAGTAATATTCTAATATATAGTTATAATAATAAAGGGATTATAACTTACTAGGAGCTATTCTCTTAAATTACTTAGGAGGGTAACCCTAGAGCTTCTTAAGCTATAAACCCTTACTCTTAGAGCTACTCTTTATAAGTTACTTCTACTTCTTCCTTCTACTTACTATATAATATATTAGTATATTATATATTAATAATAGAAAGGAATAATATATATAAAACCTTATTATTACTCTCTAGGGGAGGAGAGCGCGCCCCTCTACCCCTAGCTTTATTCTTACTTTTAGTAATACGCACCTTCTTAAAAGCTATAGCCTGACTAGTCTTCTTTTTAAGAAATATCTATAAATATATTAGTATATTATAATAGCTTTAAGATTATTATATAATATAAGTATATATATATACGTATAATAAGGTTATTATCAAAGCTAAAGTTAGATATATATATAGTTATTATATTATACATAGGGAAGAGTTAAAAAAGTAGGAGGGTAGCTAGGTTATTTTATTTAGAGTTAATATAATAATAGCTACCCTACCTAAGCTAATAAGAGATAATAGATTTTATTATTATTAGTAAGAGTTAGTAAATAAAGGGTATTATAATAATAATAGTAATAATTATAAAAGTAGAAAATTATAACTATTTATACTTTACTTATAGCTAATATAAATAACTTTACTTTATTATCTCTTTTATAAATAGGCTTATTAATAAGTTATTTATAGATATATCGCTTTATATTTAAGTATTTTAAGAGATATTATATAATTAGGCGCTTTTCTAATTATTACTATATCTAGGGGGGTATATTATAATACTTTTAGTATTACTTATTCCTAGTATAGTATATAACTAATATTAGCTCTAGTGTAACCTTTTTCTAGGGGTTATTCCTCTAACTATAGTTATAAGTAACTACGTTATAGCTACTCTCGTTATAATAGAATAAGCTCTTTAGTAACTATAAATATAGCCCTATAGGACGTTTCTCAACAAATGGGAATGAATCTGTATATCTGATTATTTGCCAGAGTTCTCTCAGCCGAGTCTAGTATTGGCCCAGTCGTTCTGTGACAGCGGTTAGCTTCCAAGATGATATGCTTAACAAGCGGCAAATCCTCACGTTCCGTGGTATCTTGGAGCAAAAGAAAATCCGGGCCAGTGAAGGTGCTGTTCACCCTTGGTGTCTAGGGAATGGTTGCAGTATGAATTACACGCCTTGGCCTTATAACTCCAACAACCCTGATCCCAGGCGAAGAGACTCTAAGGGTTCAAACAAGCAGGTACAAACGAACCTTCTGCGAGTCGTCCATCTAACCAAACCACAAACCTCTCTTAAATCTTTCACGGTACTGCGGAGCAGACGACCACGTCGAGAGCCTAAATGCACGAATCCCCCTGCAGTGGTCGCACATGATGTGGATTCCTGACTATCAGCGGACGAGACGAATTAGACTGGCGCATGTGGTTTTGTGGACTACGATCTGTTATGAGGGCAACCCGAGCCGAGCCAACGGGAAACCGGCCTGGCGCGCGTTTGCGGGGTGGCATCGAATCACCAGCCACCAAGCCCGCCTGCTTCACCCCCAAGCCAAATGAAGGTAAGAAGAGAGCGCCACGAATCTGACTCTGGCACCTCTCTTCTCTTTGCCCATGCGGGCGCGCTGAGTTGGAGCTGCAATAATGGGGCACCTATATCCTGCCACGTGCCGTAGAAGTGTGGTGGTGTCCGCTCACCCGTTACACAGGTTATAAGCTTCACCCAGAATTAGCCCCCTTGTGTAATACCCCTCACATCACAGAACCTGGAGTGAAAGCTGATTGTGGAAGCTGATCGGTTACACATCGGGGGCTGTGAATGTATTACCTAGTCACTGGCTGAGAGCAAGTTACGCCAGCTGCTGTGGAATCGTGATGTGCAGCTCAAAGATACCAATCGCTTACGCAATGCAAGGTCAGCTTCGCTGTCCAGGCGGCGCCGTTGAAGTCGTTTTCTGTGTGTCCATCACACACGATCGTTGATGTGATCTTCCCAGGTGTGCGGGGGGAACTTCTGTTCGCGCATCACCACCGAACGCGTCTTTGATGCGTGTGATGAGACACCCAACAGGATTGAAGACCGGCTCTGCGACCCGAGGATCATTTGCTTTCTCAGGGAGCGCGGAGCAAGGGAGCCCATCAGGCTGGATTTGCAGTTGATCTGGTACCCCGAACCTGCGTCCCGTGACGAATATCAGGCCATCTCGGACTTTGCGGGTGCCTCAGCCCTACTTACATAGGCTGCGTCAAGCCACTTCGTCTCAAACAAGCGAATGAGGGCCGGCAACAAAGCTGACTTGACGATTGCTCATCCTCTCGACAAATCAAAAAACCAGGCTCTGGTGAATCTCGGTGGCAGGGAATACCCATCTCCAAATTGTTCGGTATTGCGACTGCTTGGGTTGCATTCTATGTTGTATGGGCTGGTATGCGTCAATATTGTCCTGCAGTGATGCGAGTGTCCATTGAAGATCGGACCAAGAAATCCCATAAACAAACTGGCACGCGCCCATGTATTCGACTCCTTGCTCCAAGTCACAACGTGTAGAGAAGTTCCCTCTCCTGCCCGCTCGTAACGATCTTGTATTGCCTATCACATACAAACCTGACGACTTGGCATGCTAAGATCTGCAGATGGCTGATCAGACTGTTTTCTTTCCCTCCTCGTGGGGAGTCTGACCCCAGCCAGGAAGACGCGGCTCCGCGTTACCCCATTGTGGTTGGATGACAATCACACCAGTGGCGTTGGAATTGGACGAGGCACGTCGACTCACCTGAAAGAGTGCGGGTCCTGAGAACCAGTAAACGCAATCATGAGTGCATTAGCTTAACTAGGTTGTCATTTTGCTCCGCGTCTTCTAGTGCCTTTTTTTTGCCACCCATGTTCAGCCACATAGGGGTAATATCAATTCCGAACAGAAAACGATTGTGATAGTTTCTGATGATGCTATGCGCCGTGCTTCTCCATCTGCCCAGCACCGTGGAGTCCGTCCTCGTCCCTTTGGCATCTTGAAGTCCCAAAATGAACGCAGCGCTTTCTTTCTCGGCGTCATCCAGCGAGCCTTCCACTGGCCTCGTCTTATGGTAATTAGCCAAAGACGAGACCGACTCCCATGTTCGCAGCAATTTGCTTCCACAGTTCTGGTCAGGCTTCCGCCGCAATCTGCTCCTTACCCAAGGCCCGCATGTCGATTCTACTCCACAGATCCTGAATAACTTCCCATGGCTTTTCCGTGTTGACCGTTCCCTTTTTGCTGCCGAAAGCGGTGAAGGCTTGGCGTACAAGGCCGCGGTCCCGGCTGCAGATGGCATGGCATGCAGAGAAGAAGAGTGGCCAAAGGATGGTCAGTCCCGCTGCGCCGTGTGACACGGATGCGGCGCAGTGCCAAAGGGCAGCCTGCGCGTGTTTCTGGACCAATTCATGCGACGAAGGATACTCGGAGATAGTACCGTATAGGTAAACCAATGCGCTCTGCCGGTACGCAAGCGCACTGCTGGTGACCCATCTGATGTTGGCAAGCTCAGACTCAGTAGCGTCTTCTGGACCATCGACAATACGGTTTACGAGATTGAAGCCAGGAGGAAGGACCGGACTCCAGGTTTCTAAGGCGTATTCGATTGCCTTGTAGGCCGTCTGGTATTCTGTGCGGAGGACTGCAAATTTCGATGACTGCCCTGCTGCCACAGCAGCTTGAAGCTCACGTTTCATGGTGGCAAGCTCACCCAAGCGATGAAGCGTTGGCCAGAGATCATTGGCCATTCCCAAAACAGGGTCTATGCCGTCGAAAGTGATCAGCGGTGGGGAGCTGCCTGGTGAATATGGTCGGCTGGGGTTCGGTGCTGCAAAGACTGGGGTTGAGCCATGGGTGAGCGCATTCAGCACGTCGAAATAGCGGAAAACCTGAATGATGTTAGAGCTTAATCTTGCACTGCGCTCACTCATCGTACCTGCTCGAAGAAGTCGACGCTCACGCTTCTCGAGGTTGGTATAGCGCTGATGATGTGCCATGCACCCTGGAGATGATTGCTCGTGATGTTTGGTAGACTTCGCTGCATGAGCTGAACTCATCAGTAACGCTTCCAAAAGCCCAATTGTCTATAGCAGACTCACCAAGTCATACTGCAACAGGAGAACAATGGTTGCAAGCGCTTCCTCGAAGCCATCTCCCTCCTCGATGATTGCCGACAAACCAGCTACAGCTCGCTCGTGGAAACCCGCCGAACCCTCCGTATTCTCCAACCCGGCATACTCGCGATGTGCACTGGCAAGTGCGTAAATCGCGTTTCTGACAGCGGAGCTTCTGTGAGAAAGTGGGATGATATGTTGTTCATACGGGTTTCTGGAGCCCTCTTTGAATCCCATCGTTGGCAACATGACTTTTGAGTAGTGATCTAGAAGACCGGTGCCTTCCGGGCAGTCTAGAACGTTGTGAAACGATGGTGGAAGCGATTTCATAAGAGGCGAGGAATCTGCGGACCAGGACGGCTCATGCCAGGACATGTCCAGACTTTCCGAGAAGAATGAGTCATCTACGGAATGAACACTTCCATCAATTGCCGCTAATGGAAGCTGGTATTTGGCACCTGCCTTCTTTTGATAATTCGGAATCTCTGTGACTGTTGTAAAATCTCCCATGCGTTCTTCACCATCTCCATATCCCATGTTGTAGCTGTAAGAGTCGTCGAAATCTTCGCAGATGGGCAGTATGGAGTCTGTCGAGGTTGAAAAGCAGTTATCCGTAGCAGTAGGCGGTGAGAGAATCGGGGGGTCACCATTGGAATTGGCGACGTCGGGTGGTGTCAGTATGTTCGTGTCGGGACTGGTTTGGTGATCTACAGTGCCTGTTGGGCTACTCGAGTCGTCGGACTCGAGAGAATCCTGAGGCTGAGTTGACTTGACCGAAAACCGTCGCTTTCGCTTCTTGATGGGTTCGTAAACGCATGTTACGCCAGCTTGAACACAACGTAGACATTGTGGGCGTTCCTCAGAACACTTCTTTCTCTACAATGAGTGTTAGTATACAGTTCAGATCGAGGAGGCCATCAGATCGCAACGAACCTTGTCTCGGCTGCGTGAAGTCAGCATTAGTCTTTAGTTCGACACACCTCTGTAGACTTACCAGTATTTGCACCCTGTTGATGACAAACAATTAAGTCAGACAATCAATCAACATTTTGTCTCACAAGAAGGCCCCTACAAACCTGCTCTAGACCTAGTCTTGATCGGTCGTGGACGAACGGGTTGGTTGACGAGCATGTTGCCGAAAGGGCCTCCACTTGAATTGGATAGCTGGATGCCTTTCTGTAAAGGCGAGGTCAGAGTTTGTCGTCGGATTCGAACCGCGAAACATGTCCAAGGTGAGACTCGGTGGACATTCAACAGCACCGACCAGCAGTAAACGAGCTGATATTTCAACGAGCCATGCATGGCGCATGATGGGCAGTGTTCCCCAATTACCCCAGTCCCGTGAGGGAAAGTCCTGGAGGGGTGGTGGATTTGGAGAAGGCCGCTGTGTGTGTGTGCGTTTGTGTATGAGTGTGTGCAGTCGGGCCACGGACGCATGCCGAATATCACACAAGTTGCTGTTCCAAGCCTTCTAGGCACGGCAAGGACTCTGGGGTCCCCACAAAGTATCGAGCTAGAGCATGCAAGAACATATTAACCGGCCATTCAGCCTCAACCCCAGTGATCATTCGACAGGTTCTCAAGGGCTCGATGCGCGGCTGCGGAGACGATGAACCCTTCCTTCCTGAGCTAGCCGCTTAGCGACCGCTGACATGCAAGGGTCGTCATCGAGCCGTTGGCGTTGCCATTCACAAAGTGGCAGGTGGCGCGTCCTGGGTCATCCCAAAGTCCATTGAGAGAAGTCTCTGGAATTGCCACTGATCTCGGAGGTGGCGGCCGACAGAGTGTACGCTAGTGACCGTTTGGCTGTAGCTTATTTCAATCTTTTGAGACGATCTCGGTTCGGAATGTGGCGGCGCGGAGGCAGTAATGCGATGGAGGAAGACGAGTTGTGTTAGACCAAAGCCAGGGCGCGGCGCTGGATATGAAGCGGCTGCATCTGAGTCTGCACTGGGTATCAAGCCATACGCAGTAGAGCAAAGAAAACCAAGTAGGTAGCAGTCCTGAGGACAAGCCGTTGGGCTCGGTCGACTCCCCCCTCCCGAGAATTGGTGGTGGGGTGAAGATGGGATGGGATGACGAAGGACGACCGACTCAGGAATGGCGTTGGTCATTGGCGGAGCGGAATTCCTCCGGTGCAATTGGTTTGTTCCCCGCTCCTGCCATCCAATCCACATCCCATTCGCACTGTTTCGTGCACGGTCCATCGGTCTCGGTTAAACCTGCTATCCACGTGCTGATGCCACCATCATTTTCGTCCGTTCACGCCTGGGCCGCCACATCTAATCTCACCATTGGATGCCAAATTTAGTTCGAAATTACTTTCCTCTGCCTTTCTATATGATCAACGCCATTGTGAGGAGAAAAGTCCTTCGCCCAAAAATCAGAGCCCCCTGGTTTACCAATGATTATTCCGCTGCTGTCCCAAAACGCCATGCTCTACCATTCGTTATTGTGCAATGACCTCGTCGTTGACATCAACCCTCGATTCTTTGTCCGGATCGTGCCTTCGCAATGGCACAGTTGCTCAGCCGTGTCAGTTCAGCAACAAATGCTTCAATCATCTTGACGTGCGCAACTTCGTGCGGCGTGAGACGTCGACTCCGCATACCTTCGACCAGCTTCGGGACGGATTTCAACAGCTCAATGTCCTCTTTCGCCTGATCATTAAGCGGGTCATGCAACAGATTGCAGAAAATGGTCAAGATCGCGGACATGGGATAAAACACAACCATCCTAGCTGTGTCAGTAAGGGCACATTGGCAAGACGATTCCCGACGACCGATACTCACCAGAATGCCACCTCCTCGACACCGTGGATAGCGGCTTGCAAAAAGTACAGCGTCGACCGACTCACATGCACAGACAGCGCCAGACTCGAACTAACACCCTCGAGTCCAACACCTTCGCCACTATTCCAACAGCGACATCTACCGCTTGCTCGGTGTATCATGGCCATCAGATAGTGGTACTCAAAGTGGAGGATGATCTCCACCATTCCCAATCGACCTTTTCTGATACGGACCGTTCCCCGTGGGAAAGTTAGGGTCGGCCGATACGACTGTGGTACCGACATTCGCCATTGCTCCAGTTCGTCATCCAGTTCGCGAATGTCTCTAAGGACCTCAGCGTCTCCTTTCTTAAGGGCTGCAACCGAGTACAATGTTCGGCTGATCTTCGATTTGATGATGGTCAACTGTAGCGAATCAGGCTGCAATGTCGAGGTAATAGTTGCCTCGTCCAGGAAGGATGGCGATACACCCATTTCGGCAACATGAGCGCGAGTCCACCAATCCATTTGCGGGAGGCTCAAATCGCAATGCTCATCGTCGATACTGGGTGGTTGGCCGGTGCGAAGGGAGATATCTTTGTCCATCTTGTATGACAACCAGAACAGTCTCCGCAACTGATTCTTAACACGCCACGCATAATCATCCCCGGCCTTTGGTGATTGATGCGGCGTGCGGCTCAACCCGGCATTGAGGTGTCCCCCGAGCATGAACAATAATCTACACGTGGCGGAGTGAAACATCGCTCCTTGCTGTAGATGACCGCTGAAGAGGTGGTACATACTCTGCAGACCTAACGTCAACAACACATTAGAGAGGGCAACGAGTTCGGACAACTTACCAGCAAGAACATAGTCTGCAGAGCAGTAATGTTCGTGTCCTGCAATATGGTCGCCAGGAGGCTCTGGCCTGCTCCAGCGCAGGCCTCCCCATCGATTTCGGGTGACGACTTCCATTCTTCTTGGAAAAGAGAGACCACAGCGAAGAAGGCAAAAACGTGTGCCTTTGCGGTCACGACCTCAAGGCGTGGTGAGCCTTCACATGGCTCATAAGCCACATCGATTGTCCTTTGAAACAGGACACGATCAATCAGCGGAAACGACAGCGCAAAGTGGGACACTGAGAAGAGCGCCAGATACTCCTGAACAGTGGCCCTGTCAGGCAACTCTCCTCCTCCAGATTGCGAAACCCCAGTCAGGAGGATGGGAACAGGGTGTTGGGTCTGCCACAAGGGGCCCAGAGCGAACAGGGTCTGGATCGAGGAATCTTCTCCAGTTCGGGACCGAATCCATTCCTGGCCGTCAGTGGAGAAGAATGGCACACCATTGTAAGAGCTAATATCACCCATGTAGTAGCCCGCGAAGTGCATCTTGCCCACGGTAGCGCCGGAAGCCTGCGTCGATGAGTCATAGGCTCGGGCTTGAGAAGCTTCCGTGGTACCGTCGGCGGCCGGGGCCTCCATGCCGACCGTTGACATCGGCGCTGGTGATGACGATGGAGAAGTGGATGGGTCCCGCCCTTCGTCCCCATGACCCTGGGAGCCATGATTTCGCCGAGCCGCCTCAAGAGCTTGTTCGATACGGTTGAGGCGTTCGACCAGATCTTTCTCAGATCCAACCCTGCACGAGTCGTAAATCTCTGTCCTCCCAACCAGAGCCGCAATGAATCATGGCAGAGCAAGAAGTTAGGCTGCCCCGGGGCGGGAAGGGGGGGGGGAAGAGGGGAGCTAAGTTTTCACTCACCTTACTGTCGTCGCTCGCTTCTTTACCTTGGTTGCCCGGTTGAAAGTGCAAGCCATTCCATGGTGCTTGCACCAGTTGCATTGCGGGACGGCTCCGTCACACTGAATCTTGACAGGAGAAGCCAAATCAGCATCGTGTTCTGAGACAATGACCAACCCAAAGATCAACGACGGGCCGGAACGATACCTTCCTCCTGTGACAGGAATCACACGCTCTCTTCCTCATAGTGAGCCTCCGATTCGCTACGTTCGGCTGCCGCCCAGCCGCGGCACGCTGGTTCGCCAGGTAAGGGATAGGGCAGCAGGAGAGTGAATCAACTTCGGTCTCGGTAGGGAAGCCGGTTTGCCAGAATTCGCGTCTCACGCCGCAAGTAATCAAGAACTCGCCTGATCAAGGTAGTCGTTCCCCCCTTTGGTTCATGTATGAAAACCCCGCTGACTCAGCGGCATTTGGACAGTTTCTTACTAAGCGGCCGGCATCAAAAGTGGAGTAACTCTAAGTGAAGATCGGGCATTAATTGGTTCTCACCGGCAAACCTAAACGCAAAACTTCAGGCGGTTCCACCGTCATCTTCAACGTCCACACCCGTGCCCGGCGCTCCGGTGTCTCGACACACGAAAAGAAACGGCGGTTTGCCGCTTAGTCAGCGGAATTCTCGCCCTTCGACATGAAGAGTCTGCGTCTGAAAAGTCAGCCTCAAGTGCGGCTCGCGGATTTTTTCAAGGGATCTTCCTGGGCCTGGCCCACGGCATCCCGTAGAACGGTACATCGGGCAGGGTCCCACCCCGAGAGTTCATCTGCCATGACGACTTCTACAGGGGTCGCCTGGCAAACGCCCTACTTGTTTTAGTATACGAACTGTTCGGGATGGAAAGGCGGGAAAAAAACATTACACTATTATTTAGCGGGACGAAGTACATCGCCCCCGAAACAAGCCTTCGGACTACGACGATATCTCGGTCATCGACTTCGAGAAGCTTATGCTTGTTTTCGTCCGACATATTTGTCATTTCCCACGGGATGACAGAACACCCTGTTACCAATGACCATGGCGTCCTGTCTTATCAGTCCGTTTGACTCGATTTGGACCCGTAATTTCATCAAATTAGGGGTCGCACAGATATCTCAGGTAGCCATGGGATCGGGTCCTAATCGACGCCCATGTGGCCGAGTCCATCGGCGGGCCGGCCGGACTTTAGCACGTTGACGAAATGACAGCGAGGCCACCGTATGGCAGAACAAATAGAAGCTCCCACCCGGGATATACCTCACTCTTGCGCTCAAGCGTGGCTCTCGACTTATGCCTTCGTGATACCCAGTGCCACGATGAACTTTACAACTGAGAAACCAGAGGCCGACTCGTCGTACTCTCGCGACGGCAACATGGAGTCCGATGGCACGCTGAACAACGGTTCCAACTACGAGCAATCCGTCGAGCTCAGTCCGCTACCTGAAGACGATGGCACCACATGGGCCCTGAAGCACAAGGTCGAGGCTGTCAGGCAACGTGACGAACGATCCAATTTCCCACCAAAAAAGCTGGGCGTCACTTGGAAGAATCTCACCGTTCAAGCTGTCAGCTCCGACGCATCCATCCACGAGAACGTCCTGTCTCAGTTCAATATTCCCAAGCTGGTCAAGGAGTCCCGCCACAAGCCGCCCCTGAAGACAATTCTCGACAACACACACGGACATGTCGCCCCCGGAGAGATGCTGCTGGTCCTCGGCAGACCTGGATCCGGATGCACAACACTACTGAACATCTTGGCCAACCACCGACGAGGGTACTCGTCCGTCACGGGAGATGTCCACTACGGGTCGATGCCTGCGAAAGACGCAGAGAAATATCGTGGCCAGATTGTCATGAACACCGAGGAGGAGCTTTTCTTCCCCACCCTCACCGTCGGCCAAACCATGGATTTCGCGACCCGCATGAAGATTCCCTTTCGCCTGCCCGAGGGTGTCTCTTCTGCGGAGGAGCTGAGAACTGATAACAGAGACTTCTTGCTGGAGTCGATGGGAATCACACACACCTTCGACACCAAGGTCGGTAACGAGTTTGTTCGTGGAGTTTCTGGTGGCGAGAGGAAGCGCGTTTCCATTATCGAGACCATGGCAACGAGAGGCTCCGTCTTTTGCTGGGACAACAGTACCAGAGGACTGGATGCCAGCACGTACGTCTCCTAGTTCTTGACGTGGAGAATCTTGTCAACAAAGTTCTCTGCTCGTTACTACGGAGGTCAAGCTAACAATGACATAGGGCATTGGAATACACCAAGGCAGTTCGCGCTATGACTGATGTCCTCGGCCTTGCTTCCATCGTCACGCTCTACCAAGCCGGCAATGGCATCTATAACCTCTTCGACAAGGTCCTCGTTCTCGATGGAGGTAAAGAGATGTACTACGGACCTATGAAGGAGGCTCGCCCCTTCATGGAGAAGCACGGTTTCATCTGCTCGGACGGTGCCAACGTGGCCGATTTCTTGACCGGTGTCACGGTCCCCACGGAAAGAGCAGTCCGCTCCGGCTTTGAGAAGACGTTCCCTCGCAATGCCGCTGCGCTTCGCGCCGAGTACGAAAAGTCGGATATCTATCCTCGAATGATTGCCGAATACGACTTCCCGACGACAGAGGTTGCACGAGAGAACACTAAGCTATTCCAAGAGAGTGTCGCAATCGAGAAGCACAAGTCGCTACCAGCCAACAGCGCGCTTAGCACGAGTTTCCCAACACAAGTGAAGGCTTGCATCCAGAGACAGTACCAGATCATCTGGGGAGACAAAGCGACCTTCATCATTACCCAGGTTTCCACACTCGTCCAGGCTCTCATTGCTGGCTCTCTGTTTTACAATGCCCCGAACAACTCTGCCGGACTCTTCGTCAAGGGAGGCGCTCTCTTCTTTGCTCTACTTTTCAACAGTCTTCTCTCCATGTCCGAAGTAACCAGCTCTTTCACGGGAAGGCCTGTCTTGATCAAGCACAAATCCTTTGCATACTACCACCCAGCGGCTTTCTGCATCTCCCAGGTTGTTGCAGATATTCCTGTCCTTCTGTTCCAAATATCCGTTTTCTCAGTTGTCTTGTACTTCATGGTTGGGCTCAAGACCTCTGCTGCCGCCTTCTTCACGTTTTGGGTTGTCGTATTCTCCACCACCATGGTATGTGTGAACCCCTGATCAGCACGATTTCGGCGCTAACAGTATCCAGTGCATGACGGCAATGTTCCGTGCCATCGGCGCAAGTTTCACGACATTCGACGGTGCTTCTAAAGCCTCTGGCTTTATGGTCTCGGCTTTGATTATGTACTGTGGTTACATGGTTAGTATACCTTTTGACCTGAGCTGATGTCAGCCGCTAATCAATCGAAATAGATCCAAAAGCCGCAAATGCACCCCTGGCTTGGCTGGATCTTCTGGATGTGAGTTTCATTCTCCCTTACCGTCATCATTCGTGCAGCGATTGTCCCGGCACCACCTTCTGGTTGGAGATATGGACCCCGGGTTCACTTGCTCGGTTCGGGTGGCTCGTGAACACAATGGCATTCCCGCTGCAACTCTGTCGGCTTCCCACCCATGGGCACTGCATTTCGAGCGCTGGTCTTGACAATTACTCTAAATGAACCTCTAGCTAACCGTTCACAGCAACCCTCTTGCGTATGCCTTCGACTCGATCATTTCCACTGAGTTTGCCGGCCAGCTGCTTCCTTGCGTTGGCAACAACCTTGTACCAAACGGCCCCGGCTACGCTGATCTTGCTCACCAATCTTGTGCTGGTGTTCCCGGCGCCGTCCAAGGGCAGACATCATTCACGGGAGACCAGTACTTGTCTGCCCTTTCCTACGGCAAAAGCCATGTTTGGAGAAACTTTGGTATCGTCTGGGCTTGGTGGGTTCTCTTCATCGCTTTGACCGTCATCTCCACCTCCAGATGGCGTTCGTCTGCCGAGGGTGGCTCTTCTCTCCTGATTCCTCGCGAGAACTCAAAGATCACTGGTGCTCTGAGGAACGATGAGGAGGCTCAGACCTCGGAAGAGACCTCGGTTGAAAAAAGGGGCGACAACGAGAAGCGCGACGGCAACGCCAGTGGTGACGAGACGGACCAGAACCTCATCCGTAACACCTCCATCTTCACGTGGAAGAACCTCACCTACACCGTCAAGACACCTTCAGGCGATCGCGTTCTGCTCGACAACGTGCAAGGTTATGTTAAGCCGGTAAGCCTTTTCCTCCTTCCCCATTCCCAATTTACGACCTATCCTGACTTCATTTGCCAAGGGTATGCTCGGTGCTTTGATGGGCTCCTCCGGTGCTGGCAAGACCACCCTGCTCGATGTCCTCGCCCAACGCAAGACCGAGGGCACCATCCACGGCTCAATCATGGTCGACGGTCGCCCTCTTCCCGTTTCTTTCCAGAGATCCGCCGGGTACTGCGAACAGCTCGATGTCCACGAACCTTTCGCCACCGTCCGTGAAGCTCTCGAATTCTCCGCCCTGCTTAGACAGAGCCGCGATACCCCTCGCGAAGAGAAGCTGGCCTACGTGGATACCATTATAGATCTTCTGGAGCTCCACGACCTCGCCGACACTCTTATCGGCAGGGTCGGCAACGGTCTGTCCGTCGAGCAGCGCAAGCGTGTCACCATCGGTGTGGAACTCGTCTCCAAGCCCAGCATCTTGATCTTCCTCGATGAGCCCACCTCTGGTCTCGACGGCCAGTCAGCCTACAATACGGTGCGCTTCCTCCGTAAGCTGGCCGACGCCGGGCAAGCCGTTCTCGTCACCATTCATCAGCCCTCCGCCCAGCTTTTCGCCCAATTCGACACTCTTCTCCTTCTCGCCAAGGGTGGCAAGACCGTCTACTTCGGCGACATCGGTGACAACGCGAATACTATTCGGTCCTACTTCGCCCGCTATGGTGCTCCCTGCCCCGAAGACGCCAACCCCGCCGAGCACATGATCGACGTCGTGTCGGGTCATCTCTCCAAGGGCAAGGACTGGAACGAAGTCTGGCTCTCGTCTCCCGAGCACGACGCCGTCGTCAAGGAACTCGACCACATGATCCAAGACGCCGCCTCCAAGCCCCCCGGTACCGTGGACGACGGTCACGAGTTCGCCCTCCCCCTCTGGCAGCAGATCAAGATCGTCACGCACCGCATGAACGTCGCGCTGTGGCGTAATACCGACTACATCAACAACAAGTTCGCCCTGCACGTCTTCTCGGCCCTCTTCAACGGCTTCTCCTTTTGGAAGATTGGCGACTCCGTTGGCGACACTCAGATGCGTCTCTTCACCATTTTCAACTTCATCTTCGTCGCCCCCGGCGTGCTGGCCCAGGTGCAGCCCCTGTTCATCGACCGCCGCGACATCTTCGAGACGCGCGAGAAGAAGTCCAAGATGTACTCGTGGATCTCCTTCGTCACCGGCCTCATCGTCTCCGAGATACCCTACCTCATCATCTGCGCCGTGCTCTACTACGTCTGCTGGTACTACACCGTCGGGTTCCCGACAGAGACCTCTCGCGCCGGCTCCACCTTCTTCGTCATGCTCATGTACGAATTCGTCTACACCGGCATCGGTCAGTTCATCGCCGCCTACGCCCCGAACGCCGTCTTCGCGTCCCTCGTCAACCCTCTGCTCATCGGAGTCCTTGTTTCTTTCTGCGGTGTCCTCGTCCCCTACGATCAGCTCCAGGACTTCTGGAAGTACTGGATGTACTGGATCAAGCAAGTTTCCCCGGATCTTTCTGTTACTTCTGAGACTCAAACCACTAACCTTTTTTTTCCCCGTTAGTCCTTTCAACTACTTGATGGGCAGCATGTTGGTCTTTGACATTTGGGGCACCAAAATCAGCTGCAAATCCAAGGAGTTCGCGGTCTTTGACCCGCCCAACGGGACCACCTGTGCCAGCTACCTCGCCGACTACATGCAGAAGTTGGGCTCCAGCAGCAACCTCGTCAACCCCGACGCCACCTCCGCCTGCAAGGTCTGCCAGTACCGCGACGGCAGCGACTACCTCCGCACCATCAACCTGAAGGAGTACTACTACGGCTGGCGCGACGCCGGCATCGTCGTCATCTTTGCCATCAGCTCGTACTCACTCGTCTACCTCCTCATGAAGCTGAGGACCAAGACCTCCAAGAAGGCGGAGTAAGTAGTAGAACACGACGCGGCCAGACGTTTTTGTCTTGGTCGTCACGTCTTCTCCAACCATCGTTCTTCCCACATACCCCACACACCGACACGTGCACAACTGGCGGCATCTTAAATTGCACCACCTTCACGGGTACACCCCGGGGCAACGTCGGGTGGCTTCATCTGTTGTTCGCTTGTTCACTTCGTATCAAAGCGTTTTCTTCATTTTCTTGTATGAGGCGGACAGTGGATTCCTAAACAGGTTTTAGAACAGGCTGAAACAATATGTAGAATAGTAATTATGAAAAAGTCGAGAGTATCGTGGTCACATCGAGACTCACGTCCGTGGAACTAAGCAAAACATCTTCGCCTCGAAATCTTATGCAATTGAAATCTATGACAACAAAGGAGAGAAAATACCCAGGGTCCGGAGAAACCAAAATCATACGCCTCCACTATGATTCCCGTGAGACTGTGTCTGTGCCCCAACCAACCTTCGACTACGCCTCCTTTACAGACTCTGAAACAACTTTGGATCCTGTCACAATGTTGCGCGCCAAAGACGAAATGGCCACGTTGCTGAGCAAATCGAACACGGAGATGTCGGCCTGCAGCTCCTCGTAGATCCAGGAGCGCAGCTCGACCGCGAGCAAGCTGTCGACGCCGTAGCTGCTCACCGGCCTCGAGGTCTCGATGTTCTCCGCCGAGACCATCATGGAGCGGGCGAGCTTCTGCACCAGGGCCGTCGCGACGACCTCGGCCGCGCCGTCGAGGTTGGTGGCCCGCGAGAGCTCGTCGCGGAGCTTGCCCTCGTCGTTCTTCTCCTGCATGACGTGGTGCGTGTCGATCTGCACAAGGTGCGCAAACTTGGCGTCGTTGAACCACCAGGGGTACTTCTCCGAGCCCTGGGCCATCATGCCGCCGGTGCCGAGACCCGTGATCATCTGCTTCGGCGCCGCGACGCCGGGGACGCTCTCGTTCGTGATGGCCGCCTGGAGGATGGCGAGGAACTCGCGCTCGCGGATGCCGATGAAGCTCCAGCTGCGCGTGTTCTCGTGCACGCGGTCGCCCGTCGTCTCCTCGGCCAGGAAACCCACGCCGAGGACCATGCCGACGTCAATGGAGCAGGCAGGCAGCCCGCGGCCACGGCGGTAGTGTGCAATGGCGTCTTGGTAGGCGTTACCGGCAGAGTAGTTGCCCTGAGCTCGTGACCCTGCGATACCGACACTGGAGGAGAGGAGTACGAAGAAGTCCATGTCTTCTGGCAGGTGAGCGTGGAGGTTCCAGCTGCCCTGGACCTTGCACTGCGTAGCACCAAGGAATTGGTCCCTTGTCATACCTTGGTAGATCTGAAGGGGGAAAACTCTTAATTACCAGAGTCATAGACAAGAAAATGCCGTACTTACTGCATCATTCAGCACCATAGCACCTTGTACAACACCACGAACTTGAGGCCAAGACTCGGACTTGCATCTGTCCAAGCAGGACAGGAGCTGGGACTCGTTGCCGACGTCACACTCCATGGCCTCGGCTCGGACACCCTGCTTCCGGAGTCGGACAAGAAGTTCTTTGACGGTGCGCTTGCGGTCACCGGAACGTGAGAGCATCAAAATATGCTTGGCTCCAGACCGGGTCATCCACTCAGCAATGGCTCTGCCCAAACCACCGCTGCCGCCGGCGATGACGTATGTCGCATCGGCCCGGAATCCGATCGGGGCCACGGTAGGTGGCGTGGCCATGACAATGTCATCGTCGCGGGCCTCGAGGACAATCTTGCCGACGTGCCTTCCCATCTGCATGCGACGGAATGCCTCCTCAGCACGAGACAGCGGGAAAGACTCAATAGGGGCGACAGGCTTGGCAACTCCTTGGCGCAAGAGATCCATAACCTCAGAGAAGACGCGAGAAGCCGCGGCAACGTCGTAATCGAGCAGATCAAGCATGTTGACTGAGTGGAAAGAAACATTGCGTAGGAAAGGTTCCATGTCGAGTCCCGTGTTGCCGACAATATCCTTCTGGCCCAGCTCCACAAATCGTCCAAAGCGAGCGATGCACCTCCATGAAAGTCGGAGGGGCTCGCCGGCCAGGGAGTTGAGCACAACATCAACTCCCTTTGAGCCCGTAAGGCGCATGATACCTTGGACGAACCTGGTATCGCGACTGTTGAAGATTTGCTCGGAAGGAATACCGTAGGTGCTGACAAGAAGTTGCTTCTTCTCCTCGGATGATACGGTCGCGAATATCTTCGCGCCAATATGCTGCGCCAGAATAATAGCTGCTTGGCCGACACCACCCGCTGCGCCGTGAATGAGCACTGTTTCTCCTCGCTGAAGCCGGGCAACGTTGGAAATAGAGTGGTGAGCGGTGCTGTAGATGACAGGCAACGATGCTGCAGTCGTGAGATCCATGCCATCAGGCACGATCTGAACCATAGATTCATCGACGTGGACCAGGTTACCCATGGTTCCAAGCTTCCAACTCATCACAGAATCACCAGCCTGAACCCTAGTAACGTTCTTACCGACACGGTTGACAATGCCGCTGCAGTCAACTCCGAGAGCAGGTTGCTCAAGTTGGCCCATGGCAACCATGATATCCTTGAAGTTGAGACCGACGCCTCTGACCTTGATCTCGACCTCGTTGTCGAGGAGAGGTTGAGACGCACTCTTGTCATCGCGGAAGTGGAGCGTGTCCAAGCGCCCGGGGATGCCGACAGCAATCGTCAATGGACGACCTTCCTGATAGAACGGCATCTCGGTGGGAGCGGGCGGGGCGTTCAGGTTGGTAATGAGGTCGTTCATGCCCTTGTCAAGCACAATTCTCTGAACCATCGGCATACCATCCCGAATGGCAACCTCCCAGTCAGGTCGCTCCGCCTCCTTGGAGTCGCAGGCTTTGAGGAACACCTTGTGAACGGCCGTGACCATCTTCTACGAGTTCATTGGCAAATCAAAATCAACGTCGAGAGTCGTGAGACCAAGCCCCGGATTCTCGGAGCGGATGCTTCTCGCCATGCCGGACATGAGGTTGGCGGATGGATTCTCGCTGTTGACAGTGCCGCCTCGAGTGACGTAGATAGTATCGCGAGAAGTGAGGATAACGTGGCGAAGTGCATCCCAGTCCTCGGCCGAAACCGTGGGAAGGCATGCGCCATCTCTGGAAGCGTCCAGAAGAACCAGGGAGGAGCGGTTCTGAAGCTCCAACTCGGTCGTCTCCTGCGATTGCCGCACCAGAACACCGCACCCATTGTCTGCGAGGCGCTCGCTGAGCTTGTCTGCGAATGCGGAGACGTCTGCATCTGGGTGATTGGGGAGTACAACGAGAGCTTCGTGGGGCACAGGTGCCTCCGTTGGTTTGCTAGCAGTCGTGACCATGACCGAAAGACTGAGGTCTCGCTCGTCTTCAAAGTTGCTGAAGTCGACGTCGACGCCCGTGAAGCCGGAGTTCAACATCTCGCGATCCCACTCGTCGACTGTCAGAGTCGGACCGTAGTGACGACCATCATCTTCGCCTATGGGAGAAGTAATTAGCATGGCGAAAGACTACAGGATGAGAGATGGATGCATTGACTTACCGTACCACCATCCCTCGAGAGATCCGACAATCATGTGGAACCGCATCTTCTGGGAAGGGTTCGTGATCTCACTCAGAACAAGCTTTCCGGTAGGCTTCAAAAGCTTTCGAGTGTTCTCGAGGGTCTTGCCGATGAATCTCGTGGCGTGTAGGACGTTGGAGGCAATGATCAAGTCATAGGATCCCTCCTCAAGCTGCTGTTCGGAGGGGTCCTCCTCAATGTTCAACTTGGAGAACTTCATGAAGGGAACCCAAGGTGCGAGCTTCCCACGCGCCTTCTCAAAGTACCCAACACTGATGTCCGTAAAGGTGTAGCTCTCGAAGCGCGGAGGGGTTCCATTCGAGCCACCGAGGGCCTGAAGAACGGGCAGCGAGGCGCCACCTGTTCCGCCACCGATCTCCAAGATCTTCATGTTGGGGTTCTTGTGCGCCATCAACTCGACGTAGTAGGCCATCTGCGCATAATGTTGCTCGGTTCCAAGACCGTCCTTGTAGAAGTTGTGAAGGAAGTTGTCGCGCATGAGAATCTGAAGGGGCGGGATCTCGCCTCGCAGGATCTGGGGCAGGTGCTCTCCATGCTCCACCAAAGCAGCGCCGTCGGTTGAAGTCTTGGACACGCGCTCAAGAAGCTCGGCCTCTGTCTCCTGGTCCATGTTGAGCCAATCGGTCTCGGGGGTCTGGTAGCAGAGCTCCCCGCGCTGGCCCATCTCAAAGCACCGTTGCATGTACTCCCAGTAGAGCTTGAAGTTCCAGGCAAAGGACTCGGCTTCCTCCCGGGGACACTCCTTCATCACTCGCTTAATGTAAATCAAGCAAGCAATCTCCAGCTCCTCCAAGACCTTGCGATCAACTTCACCGAGGTCACCTACTCGGTCGGCGCAAAGCTTCTTGATGTCACCGGGCCCTAGCAGAGAGAGGTCTTGTTGCCAGTGGAAGACTGAGGTAAGCTTACGAAGTTTGAGCATGTCGGCAGCTGAGTCCGTGGTCGAGGAGGCGAGGGTGGCGCTCTTGATGCCCTCGAAGACGACGAGAGGCTTGGTCCATTGCGCATCGCTCAGCACGATCTTGCCTTCTCGGCCGCCCGTAACAGCGTCTTCGGCGCATGAAAAGCCAGGGAGCCGAACTCCGGGCTCGGTAGGCATACTGGCAGACACATACAACCGTCCGATGGCAGTGGGTACCATGGCAGTAGACAGGTCCTCGTCGATTGCAGAACAAGAGGGGAGAGCCATTTGAATGATGCTGTCAAGCGTAGCTGGGTGAATGACGTGAGGATACTCGAACCTGTGCGGCATCATGCTTTTAGTGTCCTTGATTTCGATCTCGCAGGCCGACTGATGATCTCCCTTCTTGATATTGACGAGACCCTGGAAAATGGGCCCATAGCGAAGTCCGATGGACTCCAGATTTCCATAAAACTGTCGGGGGTTCTGATGGCGGGAGCAGACATCGCTGATTCGACGGTTCTGCTCTGCATACTTGTCGGCAATAATTCGATCCTCGTCCGCAAATGCCGAGTTGACGGTATCTTTGTAGGCAATGCGGATCAGACCAGAGCAGTTAAGCTCCCAAGATTCCTTGCGAGAGTAGAGTTGGAATTCTTGCCAGGTAGACGCGTTCGTGCGGGAGCCAAGACGAGATGGCTTTACCGTCAACATCGTCTCAACGCCGTCCTCGTCCTGGCGCACGACAAGAGCCTTGCCGATAATGACATCCCGTAGCTCATATCCCTCCACTGCTTGGTTCTGATCGGCCTTCTGACACATAGCCTCAATCGCCATGATCATCATACCAGCAGCCGGGTACAGAATGGAGCCCTGCACTCTATGATCCTGGACCCAAGGAACCTCGGCAAGCTTGAGAATGTTGCGGTACCTGGGCTCCCGATCGATCGACTCCAAAGTCTCGGAGCCAAAGAGATCTTTTCGTGGGTGCTGGCGGAAACGGTGGGCCTTAGCGGTGTGAGACTCAGACCAGTACTTCAAGCTGTGGTTCCAGCTGAACGGAGGAAGGTCAACCAGGAATGAGCTTGATCCCGAATCGCCGTTCACAGCTTGAATGTCGATGGGGTAGCCCAGCTGGAACAACTTGCCAGCGAGAGTAAGGGCTGTCTCTGCCGCATTCTTGCCTCTCTCGAGAACCGACTTGTAGCTCAAGTCCGTCACCGTGGCCGGGTTGTCGGAGCCATGCGTGAAGATCTGGTGCAAAGGTCCGTGGAGGGCGCCGTGTGGTCCAATCTCGATCATCATGTTGTCGACTTCAGACTTCTTGTTGGTCCGCCGTCTTGGGCGGTCCTTGGCACCTCCCCCCATCATGGCCATCATGCCGCCAGAGAAGTTGACTTGGCTCACCATGTTGGCAACCCAGTATTCAGGTCCAAGTTGCTCGCTGTTCACAATGCCAGGTTGCAAAGACGAGAACATCTTCGCGCCTCGAGGGTTCTCGGGGAGCGGTGTGATGTGGGCCAGAGATTGACGATACTCCTCAGCCACTGATTCCATGTGAGGAGAGTGGTAAGCGACATTCACTTTGAGTTTCCGGGCAAAGTGACCGTCGTCCTTGATGATTGATAGTAGTTGGTCAATGGCATTTGCATCTCCCGAGAGTGTTGTGCTAGAAGGGCTGTTCACGCACCCGACCACTGCCTTGCCGGGGACGTGTTGCTGGATGTAGGATTCGGCCTCCTGGGGTCCGAGACTTGTAGCCAACATGGCGCCATCCAAGGAGATCTTGTCAGCCAAACGCCCACGGTGGTAGGCAATGGCCCAAGCATCCTCGCGGGTGATTGCGCCCTTTGCGTATGCCGCCGCGATTTCTCCACTGGAGTGGCCGATGACAGCACCGGCAATGACGTTCCAGCTCCTGAGGAGATCGACAAGTGCCACCTGCATTGCAGTACAGACAGGCTGGCTGATATGAGCCAGACCGATCTGCGAACTGTCCTCATCCCGCCACAGTTCGTCTAACAGGTTCTATTAGCAACTAAACACGGGTCACAGATGACAACTTGCTTACCAGTAAGAGACCACGACGCGCCCATCTTTCTCATTGAAGCATCAGCAGCCTCAAGGCTTTCCCGGTAAATGGGTACCGAGAACAGCTCACGGCCCATAGCCCACCACTGGGCGCCTTGGCCAGTGAACACGAAAGCAAGTCGAACCTTCTTGCCATTGGCCGAGCGGACTGGTTCGGCGATCGGCGCCTCCAGAGCAGAAACTGCCTCTTTGCAGGAAGAGGCAATGGCGAAGGACTTCCATGGCAGTTGGCTTCGTCGAGCGCCAAGTGTATGCACAAACTTCTGGAAGATCTCCGAAGCTTGGGCCTCCTTTTCGGCATCGAGCTTGGAGGAGAGATAAGACGCGTATGCCGTTGAAGTACGGCTGATTCCATCTTGGTCGTGAGAGCTCCAAGCCAGCAGCTGAGGCTTAGCCAAGCTATCGACGATCGACCTCCATTGAGCTGGCTCGTTCTCCAGAGATAGAGAACTGACAGCTTCAATAACAGACACTCCAGAGTCTTCGGAAAGGGTGGGCGATGATTCGTCCGAGACTTGGACGTTGTGGTTGCCGGTCAATCCGTTGGCCTTCAGATAGTGATAGGCGTCGTCGAGGATGCAATGCGCGTTTGTGCCTCCGTAGCCGAACGAGTTGATGCTGATTCGGCGAGGGCCAGCGGTGGGCCAAGGCAGGAGCTCAGTGGGCACGCGGAGGTTCCATTCATCCATTGGAATACGTGGGTTCGGCTTCTCGTAGTAGAGAGAGGGCGGGATCTTGCCTTGCTCGAGCATGAGAACCGCCTTGATGACTTGCACTAGGCCGGAACCTCCCTCGAGATGCCCGATATTGGACTTCACAGATCCCATGTAGACGGGATTGCCAGCCTGTCTTGCGCTACCGAATGTGGCTGCCAATGCAGCCGCCTCGACAGGGTCGCCAGCAGGAGTGCCGGTGCCATGAGCTTCGACGTAGGTCGTGTCAGCGAGGCTAAGGCCGGCCTCGGCGTAGACTCGGCGAATGAGGGCTTCCTGAGCGTCTGCGGCCGGAAGTGTGATGCCGGGGGTGTGGCCATCCTGGTTGACAGCTGTGTTTCGTATGATGCCTCGAATAACGTCTCCGTCCTTCAAGGCCAAGTCCAGTGGCTTCAAGACACAAAATCCAGCGCCTGTGCAACAGTTCAATATGGCGTAAATGGGACTAGATTCGGAATCAACTCACCTTCTCCGCGGGCGTATCCATTACCCTTATGGTCAAAAGACTGGCACTTTCCATCGGGGCTCAGGAAGTGCAGGCGTGTCATGGCACCCATGATATCCGGAAGAAGCATCAGGTTGGTACCACCGACCACAGACTATGAACAGAGTAAGACAAGGTATTCCGAGCGGCTGAATCGAGTTCAATCTTACCACGGTGGTCTCTCCAGTACGGAGACTCTGGCATCCAAGATGCAGCGCGGCCATCGACGAGGAGCAAGCAGTGTCAAGACTGATACTCGGGCCCTTCATGTTGAAAAACCACGAGATACGGTTAGACATGATGGCAGAACCGGTACCGGTGCCGTGGTAAAGCGGCAGGTCCTCGCGGTCGCAAGCGAGCATGTCGCTGTAGTCTCGTGTAAAGCAACCGACGAAACAGGAAGTGTTGGAACCATCAACCTTTTCCATGGCAATTCCGGCTGGAAATTGTTAGGTTGATTCACGAAGAGTAAACCTTTCGGCGTGCGTGAGAACATACCATTTTCCAATGCCTCATAGGTGCATTCCAGAGCCATGCGCTGCTGAGGGTCCATGGCCTTGGCCTCAGCAATCGGCATGTTGAAGAAGGGGGCATCAAACGCCGAGATGTCGCGGTTCATGAAATGAGCCTTGCGAACATTGATGGTTCCCTGGCGTTCGTTATGGGGATGATAGAAGGCGTCGACATTGAAGCGGTCGCTGGGGACTTCAGACAAGGCACTTCTGCCTTGAGAGATCATGTCCCACAGCTTCTGGGGGTTTTCGGCGTCCCCTGGAAAGCGGCCAGCGATGCCGACGATAGCGATAGGCATCACTGGTTCAGTGCGCTGTCCGGTAACGGACATGTTGTTAGTGGAAGAAGACATGTTTGATCGAGACTGCGTAAATGCAACGTTCTAGAGTGGATATCTTGGGTATGCAGGCGAAATCGCAACTTTGAGGGAGAACAAGTAGATGAAAATAAGGAAACTGGGAGAATTTGCGATGCTTGTGGGTAAAGAGTCGAAGAATTGAGTCAGGAGATCTAAGAGGGGTGGTGTTGAGGCTGTCTGACTTGTTGCAAATTCAGGTTTCTAAGTGATGAATTGAGGATTTGAGACGAGGCAAAGAGAATAAGACGGGACGCTTGTTGACGGTGTGGCAGCTGTCTAAAAAGTCATCGTCTAAAGCCACTGCGATGCGATCTTTTTGTAGATGAAGCCATTGACAGATTGATTCATGGTGCCAGGCGAAGGGAACCACTTCTGATGCTAATCTCAGGAAACCCGCCGCATCTCCGGGGCTTGCGGCATCGTGGGGTTCACGGCGGGATAGTCTGACAGAAGAGACATTCGTGATGGCTGTGTTGGTTGATTGAAGCCGTTGGATCGCGACAAGTCAGAGTAGCTTACATGTAGCTGTGTACTGAGTGTTGTCCTATGAAGTCGCCGGGAAGCAGGCTTTGAAAGTCGCCGGCATGGGCTTGCTTGGGGGCCGAAGTCAGCACCCCGCCACCCGAGGATGAGATGCTTAGCCACTAGGCAACAATAACTTTCATCGCCATCCTGACTAGGTTGACCGTGAGATTCCAGGCTGTCGCAGCTTTTCGATACTTGGGTATCAATATGTTAAACATAACGCATGCTGGACCAGAGTGGAGTTGGCGATTCAGCATGGAAACTTTCTCGTTCGTCGTCCTGCTCTTCCATACAGTTTGCTCGCAGCATGTCTTCTGGCACAGAATCTCTCGCCTCAGAGTCTCCAGCCCCGGGTCAGGGTCTAGTTGACGGGTCTCGCAGGCGTGTACTGGTGGTTGTAACCGCTGGCGGGTATACCAACACAGGTGAGCGAGCAGTGTTGGGCACGGCACCCAGAAGTCACCGCTAACCTTGATTGCCAGCACCATTATTGGAAATTTCGAGGATCCTCGCCTCCCGTGGCTACGCAATAGAATTTGGCACCTTGGCCGGCCGCACCGCCTGGACCAAAGACTGCCCATTTGTATCTCGGTTTCATGTCCTAGGTCCGGCTTTGCCGTCGAACGTGGAAGAGGCCAAGTATTTGCAGATGTCGAACTGGTCAAGCGACGACTGGGGTACGAAATTCGAAGCGAGGAAGTTTCTCGAGTCGTCGTGGCCGGACGTGTACCGAAGTTTAGCGAGGCTAGCTGAGAACGCGGATACACGGCCTGATCTCATCTTGGCTGACTATTGGGTCGATGCGGCACGCGATGTCAGTTTCGAACACGATATTCCGCTTGCCATGGTCTGGCCACAGATGCCCACTGCCATGCTTCACGCGCCGTACATTCCAGGGACGCCGGGGCTGCAGATTGAGGTGCTGTCTTCCGAGTACGCCTCGCTATGGCAGCGGTTCAGAAGCGAAATCGCAATCTACACCTCTGCGCTTCACTACTACCGGTATCTGCAATGGCGGAAGAAAATGCGCTTGGAAGCCGGAGTCTCGCGCCCTCTCCCCTCATTGCGGAAGCCGGATTACCTCTGCCTCGTCAACTCCATGTTCGGCTTGGAGATAGCAAAGGACGTGCCGCCCAATGTTGCAGCCATAGGTCCTGTCCTATCGGACGAGGTAGGAGGCATCGCGGAGCCGTACGCAGGCTTTCTCGAGAAACGGCGGCGAGTTCTGTACATTTCTCTAGGGACCCATGTGCTGCTGTCGTGGGCGAGCCTAAGGAAACTGCTCCTAGGGGCTCTGGCGGCTCTGGCAGCAGGTTTGATTGATGGCATTATCTGGCCGATGCGCCCCATGGCCCGGAAACAATTGGATTGCAAGGCGTCGGTTCCGCTCAGGATGCCGCAGTCTCAAGAGGTCAGATACATGTCTGTGTCGGAATTGCTCATTGGAAGCCACCCGTCAGTGTTGTTTGTCGACTTCGCTCCCCAGCGCGCCCTGCTGCAGGACGAGAGAGTCGCCATATTCTTGAGCCACGGCGGACCCGCGTCGGCAAACGAGGCTTTGTTCGCAGGGGTGCCGCTCATCACTTTGGCCGTCTATTTCGACCAAGTACAGAATGAGATGCGCCTGCGTGACGCCGGGGTGTCGATCCCGCTATCAAAGGACAAGTTCTGCGCCGACGACGTGGAGGCAGCTATTGGCGACATCATAGTGGACAAGTTATCGGACGGTCCTATCGCGGCAAACGTGGACAGGATGCAGAGACTTGCTCGCATTTCATCGCGGCGTAAACGCTTGGCCGCAGACTTGATTGAGGAGGTTTTGGTAGACTCGGAGGGCCGACGACGCGAGCAGCTTGCTGAAGACTTGTCTTTGAAAGAGAAGGGAAAACATGGGGAGAGAAGGAAGAAACGGCATTCGCATCTGCAGCCCGCTGACGTAAGGATGCCCGCCTGGAAAGCAAGGAATTGGGACCTGTACGGGCTCTGCATGGCGGCCGCCCTGTGTTTTGTGGGATTGGCGGTCGTTGTCCCTGTGGCTTGCGTCCGTTGGATCGCCGGGGCTTCTGTCTTCGTCTTTGTTTTCATGTAGAGAGTATTTCCAGGCAACTTGTAACTGATACGACCACTCTCTTGTCTCAGTCATTTTGTCCGTTAAGAAGAATTCGTTGTATAATTCACAACTATGGATACGTGGGCAACTCGATACACTAAAATCGTTTCCTCGGCACTCTGGCCTTCAGTAAGAAGCAATGACATCCTCAGCCTCTTCAATCAATAGCCCTTGTCCCTTTGACCTTATGTCACAATTCTTTCTTCACGCCGTTCATCCGATTGTTTTAGTCTACTCTGGCCTGCCTGGATCTCCAATTCCACCGCGGTCATAAGTGACTTGAGTCCGAATGACAGACAAGTGGTGCGCCTAGGAGGCTCATAATGATTTGGGGGCACCTCAAAAATTGAAGCCTTCGCGTTGGTCTCTGACATGGCCAGTAATAGGATGACGAGGGGTTTTGTCACGAAAAAGACAAGTTTCATTCAGCTGAGATGAAGAGATTGGGTGAGAGGCCACGGTACTTCTGCATGCTCCTGGTGACCTTGTAGCTTGTAGATACAGTGGCTATGAGGCTCTAAAATAGCAGTCGGTCCACCCGCGCGGCCAAGCCAGTCGGCGACATCTCTTTGCGCAGTGAGCGGCGACAATTTTCTTAACCTGCCTCACATATGACCACCACCCAGGTTTCATACAGTTTTCGAACCATTATGAGGCCATCACGGAAACTCACCGCAATTGAAGCCCAGAATGGGAGACGAGCGGAAACATGGCACCAGCCCTCACGATGATCTACGTTCGCGGTGACGGTTGTCTTATAATACGCAGCTCCGTCAACTGTTCCACTGGGCCTCAACAAGACGTGAATCAACCTATCATCGCTTTTCGATATCACTTAATCACATCGAAAATATCAAGCATCCGCAGGCGCCGAGATGGCCGTCACATCAGTCCTGCTCTCCCCATCAACTCTGGGGCTTGCCGCCTTAATCGCTTGCGCATACACTCTGGCTCTGGTTGTTCATCGCCTCTTCCTGAGCCCTTTGCGGAGATTCCCAGGTCCCAGACTTGCCGCGGCGACCTTTTGGTAAGGTAGTTTGTTGCGTTCTGAGCTTACAAGCGGGACGGTCCTGTTCAGGGACGCCAGTGCTCAACCAGTCGCAGGTATGAGTTCTATTATGACGTCTACCTCGGTGGCCAATACAGCTTTCGGATCGGCAAGCTGCACGAGAAATACGGCCCCGTAGTCAGGATCAACCCGTTCGAGATCCACGTCCAAGTTCCAGAGTTCTACAACACCCTGTACAGCGGCACGAAGCACCGTCGCAACAAGTGGAGTTGGGCGAGCGGCGCTTTCGGCGTCGACCTGTCGACGTTCGGGTCGGAGCTGCACGAAGCCCACCGCCTTCGGCGCTCAGCCATCGCACCGTTCTTCTCCAAAACCCGCGTCAGAAAGCTGGAGCCCATGATCCAGGATCGAGCATTTGCAGTTCTCGGAAGACTCAAGGAGTTCTCTGCCACTCGCGAGGTCCTGAGGCTTGACCATGCGCTGACGGCTTACGCTACTGGTATGTTCAGCCCTCGTTTCATGTGGTTCGGATGTTGATCGAGCCTCAGATATCATCACAAACTACGCATTCGGAGTATGCAATGACAGAGTCGACGCACCAGACTTTGATGCAGGGTTCCACTCGGCGTGTCTGAGCGGGTGCCAGCAGGTCTTCATGTCGCGGCAGTTCCCTCTGCTCAAGGACATTGTCAAGATGATCCCCGGCGCCTGGCTTCTCAAATGGAGCCCAGAGATCAACTCTTACTTTGCGATGCAACGGGTAGGTCCTGGAGTTTCTCTCAAGATCCTCGGAGCACGTATTAACGACCCCTGTTTAAGGATATCGGCAGGCTCATCACCAAGATCTGCCGCCAGGACCGCAGCGAGTGGCCCGAACTGGAGCACCCAACATTCTTCCACGAGCTTCTCGACAGCAAGCTACCGGAGAGTGAGAAATCCATTGCACGTCTGGCTCAGGAAGGAGGCTCTCTGCTTGGAGCGGGAACAGTCACTACGTCATGGACCATCACTTCAGGAGTCTTCTACCTGTTGCGGAACCCCGAGGTTCTTCGTAAGCTCAAGTCGGAGCTGGCTGAAGCCCTGCCCCCTGACTTTGCCAACGGCGACGGGAAGAGCCTCATCCCTGTGCTCGAGGGCCTTCCCTACCTGTCAGCAGTGACCAACGAGATGGTTCGAGTTGGTCATGGACTTGTGTCACGAGCCGCGAGGATCGCCCCCGACGAGGACCTGGCGGTTCCGGGAACGAGCTTCGTCATCCCCAGAAACACGCCAATCTCCATGTCACACCTTCTGCTCAACCGTGACCCGGGTCTCTTTCAATCTCCGGAGCTCTTTCGTCCTGAGCGTTGGATCGAGGACCCCGAGTTGTCTCAGTGGCAGTTTGGGTTCAGTAAGGGTGCCCGCGCCTGCTCGGGACGTGATCTGGCCGTGGCTGAGATCCATCTCATCATCGGGGTACTGTTCAGGACTTACGGGACGAAAGAGGTCAGATTTTCTGACGATATCGGCTTCTTGGAGTTGTGGGGGACAGACGAGACCGATGTAGACTGCTCAGTCGATGCCATGGTCCCTCGCCCGAAGCCTGATTCCGAGGGCGTCCGCTGCAAAGTGCATGCTTGGTAGTACGATTGTCTGTCCAGCGTAATGTTCTGGAATCGGAGATGAGGTCGGTTGTATCAAGTTGTATTCGCTAAGGATCATGGTTGTGGTTGAGGTTGCTTTGTAGAAGTACATACATCAATACGTCTTGTTGCGTACTGCGACACCAGCTCATTAGTTTCACCGGCATCCACGTTGAAACTGGTCAGATACTATTTGTCTTCCGTTCAAACATAGTTCCAATGACTCAAAGCTCAACCAACAGCATTTGATCCTCTGCCACTACGACGTTCAGGTGCGGACGAGTCGCCCGCTGCTCTAAGACGCCCCGGGACGATATCAACTGCAAACCTAGAACTTTACTAACGGGCTCTAGTATCGAGGGAAAGGTTGTATGTCCACTTGTAGGCACCAAAAACCGCTTTTTTCCGCCGAAAGTTAAGTCGTCTTGATTCGCTGAAGCTAGCTATGTAGTTGTTAACTACACAATCTCTGGATCCCCACGTTGTCAAAAGCACCCACGACAGAACGCCGGTGCCGTACTTCCATTGCGTCCTTGCTTGGTCCAAGTTTCCTGTCCCGAGACCAGCTGTAATCGGGGAGCTCGTGTATGTCCTCAGGCCTCAACCTGGCGGCCCAGGACCTGGAACTCGGAGGGCACGGCGTCGGCACCGGCGCCGGTGTTGGCAATATTCACCTTCAGGCGGGGAAAGTCGGTCAGCATGTATACCAGGTGCCATACACATCATCGCCTTTCTTCCAGCGTTGCAGCCAAAACTTACCAGCTCCTGAAGCTTCTCATCCGTCAGGCCGGCGATGTTGTATACGGTGCCGTCCGCCAGGCCGAGCACATCGGGCTTCACAACGGCTTCGCATTTCCCGGCACCGGGCTGCTCGGCGGGGCATGACTCGTCCTCGGCGCGCTTGCGGTTAAGGAACCAGTACATGCCTCCCGTGCGGTCGCCCCGCGTCGTGTACGGCAGGCAGACGGTCGCACTGCCGCCCGAATCGCGCTGGCCCCCGAAGCTCCTGCAGCCGCCTTCCGTGTAAGCCCCGGTGCGGATGCGCCAGTTGCTTGGGATCTTGTGCCCCGACACCCGTTAGTCAGTCCTGAATGAGAGTTTCGCGAGCAAACCAAACGGAAAGGGGGTTTCCACGCACGGCGACCACGGCAATGCTCGCCCTGCCGCTGTTTGCCGAGCTGCTGAACGAGCAGCACACGTTGGGGTTGATGTTCACGCAGGCCGCGTAGCTCCCGGCGCAGTTGTCGCCGGTGTGGGCCCTGATGTCGATGGCGGACGCGGTGGCCGCGAGGCCCAGGAGGAGCGATGAGAAGTGCATGTTGGATACGTGTGGTGGTTTTGTTTGGTGCGAATGTCAAGTTGGAAAGAGGAGGAGCCGATGGTGATGGAGGAAGCAAACAGGACCATCCTGGAGGAAACACCTGGCTTTATATACTATTTCTCGACAAAAGTTGTCCTGGCATTCTACGACCTCTCTCATCCTGAACAAGAGCATGAGGCATCGATTCCTCTGCAGGAGTCAATATTATGCGGGAGCCCCTCCTGTGCCGTCTTGACACTTTGCAGGTGGGGCATCAGCTGCTGGCTGGCCATGGTCTGAGGTATCATAAGCATCTGTCGACGATAAGTGAGGGCATCGTCAGCGCCCGAGCCAAACTTCTTCGCAGCTCGCGAGGCACTTTCTCCGAGACATCGATTAGACGCCCCAGATCACGAGATGCTTTTCGCTGAGCGATTCTCGTCTCATTACCTAGGTCCCTCCGAATCGATGTTACTTGGATCACGATCATCGACCCCGACTACTATCAATTTGTGTGTGCGATCTGGCAGGCGTCTGAATAACAAGGCGAGCCCGTGAGGTCTTTTTCTCCGAGGCATTGCTTCGCATCTGCCCGCTTCTTAGCATTGACCCGCGAAGCATCGACCTGCAAGTTAATAACAGTTACTGTTTTGGGCGCCCATAGCGCTTACGCCGAGAGAACCTTTGATCCGTTTCTTCCTTGGCATAGACCACCGGCCTGCCTAGATGCATACGATGTGACATCGCGGACGACGGATTGTCAGCCTAAAATCAAACCCCGCAAGCTCCGCTCCTAAGATCTGTGAAAACACAGTCAATCAAATGCCTCACCTTCTGTTTGAACCTTTTCGTTATTATCAAATATGAACAGCAGGAATGTAACTTCCCATTTGACCACAGATGGGTTCATAGCCAGCAATAGGATATACGTCGTAGCATGGCACAGCCTTCATACTTACTAGGAGTTCAGCCTATTGTTGTTATTATTGCTTGCTAATGCGTCTTAGTGAGAAAAGAAATGAGTAAGGTTTAAGACTAGAATCGACTGTAAGAATATGAGAAAAGAAAACCGAAATGGGAAATTAATCTAGAAGGGCTATATGTATGGGTACTGCTCTTGTTTGAATCGCGAACCTCTCCTTTTCTCTTTTGTAGTCTTGCGCCTTGTGAATATCTTGCTGTTGTCCATTGGACCTTTCTAATGCGATAGATCTTGCCGCTCGCAATCACCACAAACATACCACCAAGGCATGCAATAAATGCAGCTTCACATGCTCCACATAACCCCCTGACTATTTAATGAACTCAGGTTTTAACTGTTAACAATTATTTCCAACCTGCCATGTACATAAAGGCTTACGCTTTCACGTGCCATCGCTATTACATGACCATGGCGACTCAATTCCACAGGCGTTATAAACAACTCTGCCCTGCACCACTATCTGCCCAGAAGCCGACACGTCCAAAGATGCTTAATAACGCAGCCGCCACTCAAGACTAAGAGCCCCGATTCAACGATGCACTGGCTTCGCCTACTATGTTCATCTAGTGAGCTACAATGTCGTAGAACGAACGTCGGTGGAATTACCTCGCCCGAAAATCCAAACACCGATGTGATCTCTCGAGATTGATGAACCTCAACTTCAGAGCGCCATCTGCCGCGTGTCAGATACTTCACTAGATATCGTCCAGACAACAAATCAACTCATTCATTCCGTCCAAGACCCAGTTTGCAACGGTGTGAAAGTCTTCAATCATTCGGTTCAAAAGCTCGCCAAGCCTGCCGCTCCCCTGAAGCTGGTCATCTCTTTGGCGGTAGTTCGGGTGAGGCCATTGGTGTCGTCAGTCTCGAGATTGGTTCTATTTGTCATATTCGCACGTTGACTGCGTATTTGACTGATGTGCTGGCTGACAAGCTGTGATATCACACCCACTCATATCACCCACAATAGATGCTTTTCCCCCGAACCTCGTCGTGGCTGATTTGAGACTATGGCCTTCAGATCGGCAATGCTCAAAAACCAGTCGAGCACCTTATTGGCAGGATCTATCTCTGGTTCTCCGAGGTCTTCGTCTCGCTAGTCGTTCAGCAATTCGTTTGGATTTGACGATTCCATCGTCTCAGTTGCCAACTACGGTGTTTCGTTGCGTAGAGGCAGAAAAGGGGTAGAGAGGTTGAGTCCCCACCGACACGTCTTCCACTTAATTAGACAGCATAATGACCCCGGCTCGACGCAGCGGCTAGAACAGGGCAAGCGACGTGCAGATCATACGAACGCACAGCGCTCGCCTGCCTGCCTACATCAGGCTCAAAAGCGCTCTGCCTAAGTCCGTGCAAAGACCCTGGCCCGCGTATGGCATCCATGCTATGAGATATTGTTAGTGCGCTCGATTTGATGTCTCGCCCGGCGTGTGGCTGAATATGGGACGGGTGGCGATGGGCAGAAGAAAGCAGTTGACTCAAAGGCGAGGCAGAAATATCGGAGACATTCGCTTGGTCCGCTTGCCCAAATGATGCCTACGGCGTGTTAAGCCATTGGCGCAGTCGAAGGATTCTGGATGTCACCGTAGGTCGCGAAATTGAACAACCAACAGTTCGCACAGAGTCCGAGAAGCGATAATGTCGCCGAAGAGCCAAAAAAATCAGATTCGACGTCGAGCTCTCAATTGAGCGGGCATGATCACGCCGAGGCTTCAGACTTCAAAATGAACTGACCATCCGATGCGGAAATCAAGTCGACGGGAAAGTCCAGCGACAAAACGGCTGCCGGCATCATCCCACACAAAGCTCGTCCTACTGAAGATCCGATCAATCATGAGGTTCCTCTGTCTCCACGGTATGGGCACCAACTCGGATGTTTACGAGGCCCAACTCGCTCCCGTCATTGCGCAACTGGACGCCGCCCACGAGTTCGTCTTCGTGGACGGCCTCGTCGACTGCGAGCCCGCGGACAAGGTCGACGCCATCTTCCCCGGCCCGTTCTCCTGCTACTACGACAAGCCCGTCCTCGAGCAGCTGCAGCGGGCCTACGACCTCATCTACGAGGTCATCCGAGACGACGGGCCCTTCGACGGCGTGTTCGGCTTCTCGCAGGGGGCCGCCCTCGCCGCGTCCTTCATTCTGCACCACCAGGCCCTGAACCCGTACGCCCCGGACCCCTTCAAGCTCGCCGTCTTCACCTGCGCGAGCCTGCCCTTCGACCCCCGCTCGCACCTGCGCGAGGACAAATACCACGCCACCGTCTGCCCGGACTCGGGCGCCGTCCGGGTGCGGGACTGGGCGGCTGGCGACCGCGTCGAAGCCCTCCAGATCAACGGGTTCCTCAGGGATGCCAGCCCCGGCGATGTCGTGCTGAGGCGATTCCACCCGGCGCGGGAGAGGGCGAGGATCCCAATCCCTACCGTACACATCATGGGCGCGCGCGACCCGTTCTGCCCGCAGAGTCGTCTACTGGCTGGGCTGTGCTCTGGCCCCGTCGAGATCGTCGCCCACGACCAGGGACATCAGCTCCCCCGAGACAGGAATTTCGCGCGTAAGGCGGCTTTTGCGATTGAGAATTGTGTTCACAGGGCGCTTTCAAGGTGTTAGGCGCAACGTGTAGGGCTCTTTCAGGACGGGTTGTTTCTTCGATGTGTTTCAGTAAGTAGCAGAAATAAATCGAAATCATCCTTGGTTGCTACTCTTCAAACCCCGCCTCGAACCCCTGTCAATCACACGGGTCCTCCCTTGTCCATCCTTTACACTGCCTCCCCGAGTATGCATAAAAACAAGCTTGGGCCTTGGCCGCAGACTAGCACACTGCTATTTCAAGGCACGTCGGCGACTCACAAAGGTACGGAGTACTTAATGTAGTAGTAATTTTGTCAGACGCATCGACTGCGAATAGCTCCGGCGCTTATTCTGCCCAACAACTAGTCACCACAAGTCTTCAAGTGCTCAGCGGAATTGTGAATAGCGTTTTGTGCAAAAGGTTTTATGTAATATTTTGCTAATGATTGATGACAACGCTTCGCTGTGTTTGGAGGAAACCGCCAAAGTATGCTCTAAGCTTCTGCTCCAATGAATGCTAAAAAGAAAGCATGCTATTTCAAGGATCGAAACCAAAATGCCGGTATTTTCGTCACAATCCCAGCGTACTGGAATCCTCGAGAAATTCCCTAAGCGTCCGTCGCATGGTATCCATTAAATCAATCGTCTGCGAATCGTTCAGAGCGACGCAGGCCATCTTCACGATAGGGCGTAGTTCTGTGAGGTGGAACTCCATCACCATCGCGTCGGTCTGGAGCTGCAGGCGTTGCTGCGTTCCGAGCTCTGTGAAGCTGCTACTTTCTCCCTCCAACGACTGGAAGGGTCCCAGTTTGCTGTGGTATATCTCGACGACGGTCGAGATGACCGAGCTTGCCAGCAGGAGGCAGGGCGAAGACAGCATCTTCTGGGTGGCGAGACTATGGCTGAGCTGGGGCCTTTTGAGGATATCGCACAAGGTGGAGACCAGCGGGAACGCCCGCTCGAGGGAGCTCAGCTGAGTAGCAAGGTCCGCCGCGGGTCCGCCTTCGCCGTATGAGTTGAAGTTGTGCAGCCCAAACAGCACGTTCGCCAGCTGCGAGTATCCGTCCGCGAGGGCATTATCCCTGTCTTGATTTGAGTTGTCGTGGGTTTCGTCGACGACCCCGATGGGCATATGAATTGTGAAATCGCTTGGAGCATAGCCGCCCGCACCGAAATAGTTGGCGAACTCGGGCTGGAGGGATGGGTTGCCGGAACTTGAAGTCTCGCTGGAATCCTCGAAAGAAATGGGGACGGACGCCATCAGCCCCATAGAATCGGGGATGGTGCTAACCGGCATAGGGCTGGAATACGGTGGCGGCGCCGGGTTGGTCCAGGACAGGTCAAGGGGTGACGGATCGGGCCTGTTACCCCAGTCAGCACATCCGATGATATGGGTCCGAAAGCCATCAATACACACATGAGAAAATCCGTCTGAGATGGGACTGGATGCAGACATGTTTCTTCCAAAGTCGATAGGTAGTCGCTCAGCTTCAACGGCTCCATAATATCGTCGCCGGCCGTCTGCCGCCGCATCGCATCGTTGCCGGTTCCCTCGAAATGAAGCTGTCGTGTTTCTTCGCGCGGGGGTGAAGCTCTCTGCGATGGCGTGACAGATGCCGTCGATGATGTCCTCCTCTTGTTGGGAGAACTCTTCTGCTCAGGCATGGGCCTTTTATTCGTCGATTGTTGCTTTTGGCCTGCCGCCTTGTCCGCAGCCAGACGGGGTCTTCCCATCTCACTTCTTCTAGGCAAGGTCAGTATTTGAAAACAGCAAGTCGGACAAAGTGGTAAATGTAAACCAGTATGACTGTTTGAGGGTGCAACTTACGGACTGAATTGGCAAATTTGTCCCTTGCGGCGGCAGTTTGCACAAGCACCAGTGCCTTCTGTGGGGCACTTGGTCTTGAGCTTGTGACAAGCGTCACATGCGTTTCTCAGAACAGGCTCCATGATTCGATTTATGCTTGATGCGGTTCGAGCAATCTTACTCGTGTTGGGGTTGCGTTTCCGACACCTCGTTCAGGCGGGCCGCTGCCGAAGTATTATACTCTCCTGTTGGTAGACGCCTATGAAGCACTGTTGATGGGCGGCTAAACCAATTGATCTTTTGCTCAATCGCAAGATGGGGAGGGTTGCATACATGCCTGCTCTGCACAGCCTTGAACTTGAAACAGAGGCACAGAAACTGCGGTTTGGCTTTAGCTCCCGAGGATCTTGGTTTAAAATCGTGCTGCCTGGTAATCATTTCTTGATAGGGCCATTCCAAGATGGCTGGCCCAAGACCACAGTTACCTAAGCCACACAACGTGTTGATGCTGCTGCCCTGCGCAAGTGGACTTCGCCTTACCCCGGCCCCCATGTCTCTGGCACTAGGATATATACGGAGGGGGGCTGTTGGGTTGCAGTTCGAATTGAGTGTAACCCTCCTTGCGTCAGTTCAACCAATCAACACCCGGCCATCACACGACCCCCACGATGCCCTCATGCGCCCTTCTCCAAGTTCGACCGACAGGGCGAAGCGATCTACGAACATGCCGCCAGGCGGCGCTGTGAATCTGCACTGCATACGACAATTAGCGGAGGATCACATCAGCAAGATGTGGTCCCACAATAGACGGGAGGTCGCGCAAGGCTCCTCCAATGCGAACGGTGACTTTGGCTGACTGCTCAACTGCCATGAAATCCTTTGAGTTGGGGTCGCTGATGAGTGGAGTCTTTTTTTCCGGGACGGCATCAATGAAAATAGAACCAACGAAACCTCATGGAGCTAGTTCAAAAGGTAATGATTGACGCCAGGATGCTTGATTCATCGCTGTGTGGTTCCTTTGGAACATTTCTACCCGGAGACATAGTGGAGCGCCGCCGCAGAACACCTTTTGCGCCTTTTAAACAAAATGCCAAGCACATTTGACGTCAATTCTCTAAAATAGACTCTCAGATTGATTTCTTGCCCCTTAGATTGCCAAGCTTCCTTCTACGCCCGAATCCATTGATGGTGATTGTTGCCAAAGACAGTGGTTGATTCTCCAATTCCCGCCGCGCAGGACGGACTTAGACCCCAGAGCTCGTCCCCCAGGGGCATTGGGGCATCTCATAAGCTCCACGAGCTAATCCTTCATCATCGCCTTTATCGCTGGGCTTGAATACGAAACCGGGATGGGAAATCATCAGACAGAAGACTGCACTAATCACCATACTGCGTTCTGTCAGCTTTCTCTCTGAACGGCGCCTACTTGTAGAGAGGCGAGGGTGACTGGAGCTTACACTCCCTCCAAACCGATAAAGATCGGCTCGTCTCGAATTAGATCACCGCGGTAGCCGTTCCGAAGCTCGACCAAGCGGTAAGAGCAGCGCACGAGGATAAGTACGATGGCCAGGGCCATGAAGCCGAAAAATAGCTTGGATCTGGTTCCGAATCTTTCAGTCGAACCCGCGCGGAAATACCGAATCAGGTAGTCTGCGAAGAAGGCACAAAACGCGACCATGACCGCGACCTGCAAGCTGAGGCCGACCAACGCCATGTCGACCCCGATCTGGCTGCTCCCGGCCGATGCTGTGGACAGCGCGCCGCCGACTGCCTGGAAGATGAGGCAGACGACGTCACAGGGAATGAAGATCCAGTAGAAGAGGTTCGGTTGAAAGCGTGACAGCGACGGCGAGAAATACTTTATTCTGCCATCAGAGCTCGCGTTAGTCCGTCTCGTAGCCTGGGTTTGGCCGAAGGAACAATGGACCAATTCCAGGGGCGCTGAGTTGTACTTACGCTGCGGCAAGCGTGACGTAGATAGCCGCCGAATAGTAGACTGGACCGCTGGTGATGCATACTGCAAGATTTTCGTCAGCCAAAGATGCCATATCTGAGGAGCTTGCGCTTGATCAAACCTACTTATCTGAATCATGAATGCCGCGAAGTTGAATGGGTTGTAGTACATGATGATTCGCCCTGCATAACCGAGCACGGCGTTGATAGCCCCGAAAACCATGCACCCCATAAAGAACCAGGCTTTCCATCGAAATCCGAGATAGACGTGAATAGTCGCAGAGACAAGGTATAGGCAAAGGAATGTGATGTTGGCCGCAAGATTGGGTCTGCAGCCGTACACGCTCATCTCAACCGGGCAAATGTCGAGCGTGCAGTTGGCACCTGGCCCGAACACCTTCACGTTGGGAGGCACCCCGGGAGGTAGGCTGGTCGACATGTTGGCTCAATCGTGGATCGTGGGTAGATGTGTAGAGGATGTTCGTCTTCCGGAATGCCGAATGTGAGAGCGGCAGCGAGGGCTCGTTGTTCGCAAGCACAAACAAACTTGGCGAGAGGGGGGGGAAAAAAAAAAAAAAAAAAAACCGGGAGTTCACTGGAAGCTGGGAAGATAGCAAAAGAGGTAAGCGTCGCTGAGGAGAGCAGATTACCAAAATCTGAGATCAGGGACAGCAGAAGAAACCGGCACTGCTGACATCTCATTTTCTTAAACATAAGCTGGATTCCTCCCTGCGACGAGAGACGCGTATGCCTCGACGAAAATTGCAACACCGCCTCAATCAACGAGACCCTGAACACTTCCAGCCAGCCTGCAGAAGGCAGTCTTTTTTGGCCTGATGTAGAGCTGTGATTGGCTTGCCCTGATGCCAAGCTGTGTTGGTGGACAGAGACAGGGGTTGTGGTACCAAGCGGATGCGAGTGCGAGGAAAGAAGCCGTGATGGAGTTGCTGACAGGCAACACAGCAACAGAGTCGGTCTAATAGTCTCCAAACTCCGACCGCATTCGCATTCAAGTATTTCCATGAGGACACGGCAATTACTCTGACATTGTAAGGGTCCTCATATTATGATGATTGTGATGGATGAATCCGCAGCCCGCGCAAGACCTGTGACGAAAGTCGCCGCCATGTCCCACAAAATCTTTGCGCGGAGGAAAATCTTCCCGTAGAAGGAGAGATACGCGACCTTCCCTAAGAGGAGAGGAAATAACTGAAGATAATCTTTGGTCAACGGGGCCTCACTGTTGTCTATTCCATTTCCTCAATCAATCAATCATGGACGCAGGTCTCGCAAACAGCATCGTGGTCCGGCGCAGAGAGCTAGATGATCGCCTACGCATAAATGACGACTTCCACTTGGACGAATTCTACCTTGAAACAGTGCCCGAATCCATATATGGCTCCCAGGTGGAGATACTCTCCTCTTTCGCGGAAGCCCATGACGGAACGGCTCGAAAAGAAAATCCAGGGGAAGGTGAAATTCAACTGGCAGCTTTGGATCTCCAGTATGGATGGCGGCTTTGGCTTAACATGGGATGGTATGTGACCCTAAGTCGTTGCAATGAATTTCCAACCCGCCTCGAACGCTGTTGACAATAGTCGCTCAGTCTGGCCTTCGGGCTTTTCTTGTCCAGCTTGGAGACGACCATCATAGCTACTTCTTTAGTTTCCATATCGTCGGACCTCGGAAGTTTCGACAAGTCTAATTGGGTGGTCACGTCATATCTCTTGACATACACAGGTTAGTTGCCCTTCGACACTCGGGATTCATCTAATTGAGGATAGGCTTTCTCATCATTTTCGCCAGAATAAGCGATCTTTTCGGCCGCAAAGGCACTGTTCTGGTATCCTTGACCATCTTCACGCTATTTTCGCTCGCATGTGGCGTTTCTCGAACCATGGAACAACTGTGAGTGAGCCCAGCGTCTTGACACGGGGCAAGAGGCTAAGAGACGCAGCATAATCTTTCGTGCCTTCCAGGGAATGGGTGGCGCAGGTCTTTACAGCATGGCCGTATCCGTCATCACCGAAATCACCCCTTTGAAGTATATCGGCATATCGTCCGGACTCATGGGATCCATATTCGCCATGTCGAGCCTTCTAGGCCCTAACCTAGGCGGCGCAATCACGTATCACAGCACCTGGCGGTGGGTGTTCTACCTCAAGTAAGCTGTCAAAACGCCTCTCAACTCCGTCTTGAAAATTTTCACATTTCTGACTACTGCTAAGTCTGCCCCCTGGCTGCATAGGAATCCTCATGGCGTTGAAGTTCTTTCCGAGAAATGCACGGCCCCTAAAAGTCACCCGGAAGACGTTTGGTTCGATGGACTATCTCGGGATGATATCATACTTAACAGGGTCCATCATGATTGTTTTCGCTCTAGAGGAAGGCGGCAGCTTCTATCCGTGGCAAAGCGCCGTGATCGTCGCCAGCTTCGTTCTGAGCGGTGTAGGATTTATTGGCTTTTTCTCGTGGGAATGGTTCATATCGAAGAAAGCTTGGGTGAAGGGCTCTATTCTACCACTGTTTCCAATGCATCTGGGGAAGCAACGCGTCATCAGCTTCTCATTCCTGTGCGTATCATCATATCATTCCTGTCCGTATGTAGATCACGATTTGCTAATTTGACAGTACGGCACTTCTGGCGGGTTTCCCGTTCCTCATCACCATCGTATTCCTTCCTCAGCGATTCCAGCTCATTAATGGCCTCTCGCCAGTGGATGCGGGCCTTCGAATGTTGCCTCTTCTCTTGGTTTCGGCCACGGGTGCCGCTTTGGGCGGCATCTTTTCAAAGAAACACAATGTCAGCTGGTACGTCTTGGCAATTTCTCTAGGTCTTCAAGTCGTGGGTCTGGGGTTGATGACTACCCTGCCAACGGATTCCAGAGAGCTACCTAAAGCGCAGTATGGGTACCAGGTTCTTCTGGGGCTGGGCTTTGGGCTCTCTCTTAGTTGTCTAGTCATCGTCGCCCAAATGCAAGTCAAAAATGATGATGACGTGGGTAAGAGGAAAACACAGCGCGCCCAAGAGACGGCCCGCAGACTAACTGCGTGTCAGGCATAACAATCAGTGCAATTACGCAGATCAGGGTCCTTGGCGGCGTCATCGGTGTCGCTGCTGCTCAGGCTATCCTGAATCGACAACTGAGCGTCGACTTGGATGGCGTACTTCCACCAGATAAGCTCGAGGCGTTGCAGCGATCGGCGACGGCCATTTCATCCTTCACTCCCGCGGAAGCTGCGATGACTATCGAATGCTATGGCCGAGGGTTCAACCTCCAATACAAAATCATGATGGGGCTTTCCGCGGCAGCGCTGTTGGCCAGTTTCGGATGCTTTCAAAGAAGAGCGGAAAGCTTCGACGAGGTTGTGAAGAGACGTATTAGAGGCCAGGGGCTGAGCTAGACTGAGTTTTGCGGGCTCAACACTGCCGTTGTGTGAGAGAACTAGGATGAAATAAATTGTAGTATCTGGCCAGCATGGCATGGTCGCATTGAAACGGCAAGGGATCAAGTGAGGAAGTATCAGAGTTAATTTCTAAATGCATTCATTTGATTAATTGCGGAACGCTCGGCTGCCTGATCCTGCCGGTATATTCGCTGGTTAACGCCCGTCCTAGCGTTCGGCATCGGGCGCCGGAAGTGGGGCCGAGTCACCGTTGGGGTTCAGAATACTTCGCAGTGTGAGCGGCCCTTGAAAACGATGTACCTCCGGTCGGGGTTGTCCCAATACAAGCCTTGATCCGTGCTGCCAAGCTTGGTTTTATTTGGAAAAGGGTTTTAAAAAGTGGAATAGCCATCTATTTTAGCGCCGGCCGTTGGTTCAAGATCTCGTAACAGCTCCGGTAGCCCACCAGATACGAGGATTTCGTCGATCATAAGTGGAACTAGCTACGAGCACTTCGTATCGACCCACGTGTAGCGAAATACACAAGTGAGCCGCGTTCTTTTGACCCCGTAATTAGCTTTCAGTCGATACTTTGCGACCGCGTCTCCGACCATCTCAAATCCAACGTCTTGATCCAATCTTCGGAAACAGGGTTTCAATGGGAAGATCCTCAGCATGAATTTGACAGCAAAACTCACACCATTACGATGGCTGTTCCTCATACATCTCCTGCACAATTTCGCGCAAACGACACTCGCCGCCTATGTTCAGTTCCAAGATTGCTACGATAGCCTCTCCAAAGACGATGTGGCAACGAACCCGGCGCGGCTCAGCCTCGAAGGTCTACGGGCTTCTCTCGACATCTCCGCACCGCGACTGGAGATAAACCTGACAGGAAGCTATGTTGACAGCAAGACCTGCGACAGCATACCCTCCAACGTGGTCTGGGCAAACGCTACTCTTTCCAGCATCGGTCGCACTACTCCATACGACGCAGAAGCCGAAACCACTTGTCGCCAACAGGAAAAACCGGGCTACAACAGAGCTCTTATCCGCCATCACATCGCATATGATATTTCACCGCCGGCCTTCTTAGACACCTTTGAAATATCACTTCACCTAACAGACAACTCATCCATCCCCTTCGCTTGCGCCAAAGCCCACATAACACCTGCTCTGTCGCCAACAGTCCACAATATTACCCTCTTCCTTCCCATATCGTCCTTTCTCCTGACGTTGATACTGGCAATATGGCAAGAAATCATCCCACTGCCCTTCCAAGCTCACCAGCAGGGCCCGTTCATATCCACTCCATCACCGACTCATCTCACTGTTGTTTCTCAAGCCCTGTCCTACGCCCAATTCATATTCTTTTCGTCGTCCCTCTCCTTGCTGTATCCGGGATTCCTGCGCGCCGTGGCCTCTAGCTCGAGCTGGTCTACGCTCATGATCCCAGGCGGCCCGATCCTTTCAGCAACGCCGTACTATGGCATCAGCGACGGCATCTACGAAGTCAACGGCACCTTTGGCGGCACAGCCGGCCTGGAGCTCATGACGCAGGTATTAGGTGCGCCAGCTACGGTGCGCACCTGGGCAAACATCATCGTGCTCTCTCTAATGCTGCTCATCGGCGTGGTCTTTTTGTTTCAACTATTCCATCGGTTATCCTTCACTCGGGCCTGGATCAGTGGCAACTCTGCTCGCTTTCGCGGAACGACGGATATTGGAATGAGGGGAACGGCTTGGACAGTCCTGCGCATCTTTCTCAGTTACTTCCTGACCCCGATCACCGCGTGGACCACCTACCAGCTGACGGGCGCGACCTTTCTCCCGGTCTACCATACTGCGATCACGAGCTTGGTGATCGCACTACTAATCGCGGCCCTCTGGTGGGGTGTCACTCAAAACTCCCCACGAAACATGGGCTATCTCATCCTCGACTCCTCCAAACGGCTGCAAACCCCGGGCAACATATCGAAGTCGCAAGACCGACACGCGATGGCCACGTTCGCCTTGATGTTCGTCCAAGGCGCGGCCATCGGAGGCTTGCAGATCACGGGGCTAGGGCAGCTGCTCGTCCTCATGGCCTGCGAAATCGTCCAGCTTCTTGTAATGGGCTTCACGTGGAAATGCTTCCCGCTCTTCCGGCGAGGCGGACTTCTGGCAGCAGCGAAGCTGGTTGTTCTTGGACTCTGTTTTGGGTTCCTCCCTGATGTTTCAGGGTACAAGACGAAGATTTTCTTGGGGCTTGTGGTGCTAGGCCTCCACGGAATCGTGTTGCTCGGGTGTTTTATCTTGCCTGGGCTGCTCAGGGTTGGCATGATGCTGACGCACACCTTCTATCGAGCCCGGAGCGGAAAGACGAATGAAGCAGGTCCCGAGGTAAGTCGTTTCGATCGCCCGCGCTGGACATCTCTGACATTGGGGCTTCATAGGCATACAACCTGCAATCCTTTCATTCGCCGGATTCCCAGTCGCGAAACGCAACGTGGGTTTCTACCGATGCAGCAAATAGTCTCCGAAGTCCATCGAGTCTTCTTATTTCACGTGGTTCGACCATGCCTCTCAGGACCGACGCAACGGAGCACAGGGTTTCTCAGGCCACAGCTAGGAGACCCAGGCTCTCCCTTTGCTCCTCTAGTTCAGAGGGCTCGACTGGCGAGCCAATGAAATCTAAGGAAGTTGCGGAAGAGGATGGCTCAGATGAAGACGAAGTCGAAGAGCTGGGTTCCCCTTCAAACGTGTATGAGGCAACGATTGGGAGGCGATTCTCGAGGGCTTCAGTGTTGAACTACTCTCGGCCCCTGAACGTACGACTCCAGAGCCCGTAATATTACCTCTCTGCTTGGTCAAGTCTTAATCTCGAATGTATCAGAACGAAATCAGAGACCTTGAAGCTACACGTTGCCAAAGGGGTAACGAGCTAAAGATTTTCTAGATGCCGACAAGTCCGTCACTGGGCTGGCATCCTCTACTCTCCCGGCCCTGCGACATTCTATTCATCAAGCAGTTCTATCCATATCAAGTCTCACTATACATAGTGTTCAGCCTCTAACACCCAGTTTGTATAGGCAACACGGATTCTGAAACCTAGCGGTCCCGAATCAGTGCGTGTAGAGCCGCTGAAAAGCAGATCCTTCCGTCTCGATGAGCTGTTTCGGATTGCCGACCTCCACAACTCTTCCTTGTTCCATCACAACGACAATATCGTAATCTTCTATGGTGTTGAGACGGTGCGCTACGGCCAAAACCGTATGCGACGAAAACGTTTCCCTGATCACTTCCTGGAGCCTCTGGTCTGTCTCATGATCCACGCTGCTGGTTGCCTCATCCAGAAGAACCACCGTGCTCCGTTCCTTTTGTAGGAATGCGCGGGAAAGAGCAAATAACTGCCGCTGCCCGTGGGAAAGACCAAGCTCGCCAAGTTTCGCGTCCAGGCCACCTCGGGGACTGATCACGTCATTCCATAACGAGGTCCGCTCAAGAGCTGCCACAAGAGCTGCATCTCTAGATGAACCTGCATGTAGCCCGCAGGGATCTAGATTCGTGCGCACGGTACCAGGGACCGTCACTGGATCTTGAGGTAGGGTGATGAAATGTGAGCGGATGGCGCTGCGCAAGTACGATGATAGGTCGAAATCGTCTACGCGAATGGATCCCGACTGCAGATCAAGAAGACGTAGAAGTGCGAGAAGCAAGGACGTTTTACCACTACACATATCCATGTCAGCCATGAATCCAAGCTGTTTTCCAGCTCGGAGGCTACTTACCTGCCAGTGCGTCCGCAGATGCCCACCTTTTGCCCGGGTTGAATACTCAAGGACAGCTCATGGAGGACTTTCGCGCAGCCGATGCTTTGGATCAATTAGTCTCAAGGGCTTTTTTTTTTTTTTTTTCCCAAGAACTCAGTCGTAAGAGGCGTCGACAGTTCTGAAATCAATGGCACCAGCAAATGGCCATCCTTGGGGCACATCAGGCATCTTCTTGTCGCCAGTGTCATCCTCCTGGGGTGTTTCGCGGATAAAGTCCCGCAACCGAGCTATCGCTCCGAGCGAAGTCTCCAGATTTGTCCATGAACTAATGAGCCGAGATAAGCTCGAATTCAGGCCGATGAGACTGACCATGGATAAACCTATAGCACCACTGCTGGTAGTGCTAGTCAGTTTCGCGGCAAATGCAACCTAAAAGGTACGTTAGCTTTGCTTTTTCCATTGAGCCGCTAGTTGGAGAGATGCCGTACCAGTGCAGTGGCGATCACTGCGACGAAGAGATCCAGAACGACACCCAGCCATCTCTGGATGCAAAACAATAGGTAGTAAGGCTTTTGTGACACGTCCAGAAGCCGAAGCTGCTCGTCCATGAACCCACGTTGCCACCCAAAGGCACGGATAGTCACGACTCCGTCCAGAGTCTCCGTGAAGTGGGTGTACAGCGGAGACTTGGATTCCAGATCTAGATGTCGCATCTGGCGTGACGTTCTGAGGTAGAACTTCTGCAGAAGGTACAGCGGCAGCACACAGAGCGGAACAACAGCTGCAAAGTAGTGAGCTCCAGACGCTATCAGGGCCGTCGAAGCGATGGCGACGAGCGTGTCTAACACGACCTCGAAAAAGGCCGTGGGGAGAGTCTGATCGACGAGCGTCATATCCTGACTGAAACGATTGAGCGTGACCCCGCTGTCCACGGTTGTGAAGAAACGCAAGGGGGCTTTCAGAACCGCGTCGAGGAGCTGTCAATGCAGTTTCGCAGCCGAAACAGGGATGACAACGACAAAGAATAGCCAAACAGCCAGTCCTGATGTTAGGATCGTTCCAAAGCAAAAGGCGAGGTAGGCACCGAAGTAAGCCCCACGACTGCTGTCGTTCGTTCCGCGTTCGGTCCAGATTCGAAGCCACACGGCTGGCATGAAGCCGAGAAATATGTACGTAGCCGCGAAAATAACGAAAACCGTGGTGAGCAAAGGGCCGATGGATGCAAGATAAAACTTGTAAAGCGACAGATCGCCTGTTTGTCTCTGGAGAATGTCGTCGTTCTTCCCTGAGGCTGCCGCGGTCTTCGACGACGTCTTGCGCTCGTCTTGTACCGCGTTCGCATCTTCGTCTCTTGCATTGCCATTTCCTGCAGTGTATTCGGGTTTGGTGTCTTTGAACACCGCTTCAAGGTTGACCGAGTCACCTGCTTGTTCTACGGAGCCATCTGGGCTGAGAAGGCCATCCGGACCAAGTAGGCGGCTGAAAACCTTGGCCCGAGTTTCTCCATCAAGAGCGCTGAAGGGATCGTCCAAATGGACGATCGGCTTTCGAGCGTACACGGCTCTCGCGAGTGCCTGCATGATCTCAGCAAATTCATCATCAACACTAGTCACCGGATCCAAAGCTTACCACTCTCTGTCGTTGCCCTCCACTGAGGGTAATACCTCCGCTCCCGACCAGCGTGCCATCGCCATCACTCAGACTAGAGATGTCGTGCTCCAAGTCGCAAGCCAAAATGACGCGCTTATACCATTGAACGTCGAGGCGAACTTGACCAATGATGTTTTCCTTGATTGAGATGTTTCGAAGCCAGGGTGATTGGCCACAGAAAGCGAATGAGTTTCCGGCGGGCTGAAGCCTAAGACTGCCACTTTTCAACGAAATCTCGCCTAGGATGGTCTTGAGCAGCGTCGACTTTCCACAGCCAACGACTCCAGTGATTTCTACGTACGTAGACCTGAGAATCGAGAGTGAGATGTCTCGGAGAATTGGCTCTTGTTTGCCTTCAACAAGAACGGTCACATTGCTGAGAGTAATCGCCGCGTCCGACTTGTCTGGGAAATGGTCCGCACTGATAGCTTTCAACTCGATGTCCTCAGGATTGTGATGTGCGCCCGGGACGGAAACTGTGCTGGTCGAAGACCTTTTCCCAGTGGCTTGGTTCGGTCGATTTGCTTCGGCGTTGTTGCAATTTTGGACAAGAAACTCCTGGATGCGACCAAAACAGGCGACCGACGACACGAAGTTCGGGTAGGACCCGATGAGATTGGCCAGAGGTGTTGATATCAATGCCACGATTGCAAGTGATGTGAAAGCCTGTGATATGGTGAAGCCATCCGAGCGGGTTCAGAACACCGCGGCCGTCACAACCACAGCGGGGGTCAATTGATCGGATAAGTTGGCTGCGGACTGTCAGTACAGATCCCATACATGTACCAAGTGTTCAAGTTAGTCAGTCAGCGGGAGGTACATGCAGCAGACATACAGATGAGAATTATTCGAACGATGAACATTCTGAACTTTTTGGACATGTCGAGCTCTGAGACTCTGAGCTCCTGTAGCACTTTAGAGAAGTAGTCCGTCAGACCCATCATTTTGATGCCCTTGATTTGTGCAAGCATAGACGAGGTTGTCGAAACGCGCTCCTGGACACCCTCGTTCCACTCCATTCTGGCAGGGCCAATACCGTCAGTTGCTCTCTCCGTGATTAGACTGCAGACTGCGGAGAGGTCAGTCATAGGAGTCTGAATCAGAAACGGTAGGAACTGCAAAACCTACCCACGGCCGGAATCATCACAACGAAGCAAGCAGGGCCAATTTGCGTATACAAGAGATATACAGCCACACCAAGCTCGAGAATACTAGCCCATATTTCGTGTAGATCTTTGACTCCACTGGCGATAGAGTCGATGTCGGTGCTCATAAGCGTAACAGCCTTTGCTTTGGCCGCAGTCTCCGCATCCAGCTCAAGGGACTTTCTGAAAATCAACGACGCCAGTCCTCCGCGCAAAGTAGTTGTTAGTTGATAAACAGTATGATTATACACGCCTCGGGAGATCTTGAATGTAAGCATATGATGCCATACAACAGAACAGGCCGGGTCTGTACTCACTGCAAGACCTAGGTATACCAACAATGCAGCACCAATCAAGACACTCGATACGTTACGAGACTGGTCATTCTCTGGTTGTGCCACGAACTCAATGATGCGTTTGATAAGAAACGGTTGGGAAAAGCTAAAGGCTGCTAAACATAGCCTCGGAACGACCGGCGCCAAATACGCACTCTTGTATGCCAAGAGCGTCGATTTCAAGAGGCCATTCTTGTCAGATGTGTCAGTCATGTCCCACACAGAGCTCAAAGTAGACAGGAGGCGCGCGGAGTCAAATTTGGGGTCGATTCTTCCCAAATCTCCCACTTGAAGGATGTCTCGAGCCCCTCTAAGAAACAGCGGGTTGAGCCAGGCAAAGAGCGATCTGTTTATCGGCCCGCTAATTGCTTCTTTGGACGAGCTCTCTAGCATTCCGTCACAAGAGAATTAACTTGTTCGCCACGGCGGCTGCGAATACCCCAGCGATAGGTGCGAGCGTCGCAGGTCGTTGCGTCACCACGGCGAGCAGTGAACAGAACGCTTATCGGAAGATGTGAGCGAGGGAGAGAACCAAACAAAAATCTCAGCTCTCACGTTGGTGCATGAGCTGGTTAGCTACCTAAAGTACCAGCGGGAGATGCAGGGCAATTACAGGCCGTCTTAGCCGAGACAAACAACATGGGAGACATCGATCCTAACTTCCTAGCTGAGCTAGCTTGGGTGGCGATCAGGGGTCCGCTCGGGAGCTTTCATGTTTCCTCCTGTTGGTTGCGACTTTGTGGGCAACAGGGGCCCGATAGTCCAGCCCATGTCTGTCACGTCGTGTGTGTCCATGTTCAATGCCGCTATTGTATCACGTAATTTGCAAAATCATCTCCATGAGAACTTAATTCACAAGGAAATAAACCTCCCTCTTCGACTTGTAGCTACATGCACGATACATTTTTTGCTCATACAAACAAGTCCATGGGTCGTCGATGCCACACTTGCCGAGGTCAGGGCCGTCACCAATTTTTTGGAAAGGGCCCGGGACGTGATTCTCTGTGGCCCATCGTTGAATCTGGTAAACCCTGATGAGTCCAAATACCGCGGTCTCTTGGGTGGAAGGCTGGACATACCTCATCGAAATTGCGAAACTCATGTACGACAGTGGACCTCGCGCGCACGTCACCATGTTCCGGGCGGTACTGGAACACGTTCGGGACGACATTGGATTGATTGTCTCAGCGAGTCCATGCAATGGTCCAGAAGCATGATGCTCGAATGGTCGCCTCCGCGGTACTCGAGTCCGGCTTCAGGCGAGGAATACAGCAAATACGGGTTGTAAGTGTTATTCCATTGCGGCTCGAGAAAATAGTAGAGGCCTTTGCGAATGTTGTCCATACAGCGTAAATCATGGAAAACGTTCAGAACTACCAGATATCCGCTTTCCTCGGATTGGGGCTTTGGCGCTGTCTTGTTGGGTAAAAGGCGCGCTTCGTCTTCGGTAATGTGTGTGAACATGCCTGCACCGAATTAGCCTCGTTACTTCTTGCCCTTACACAACGAGCCTATTGGAGGAATTTCAGGCTTACTCTTGTAAAGGCCCTTCCATGCTTTGCTGGTTGTTGCGAAGGTCTTCCTTGGTGTTCAGTCTCTCCGACGTCCACTGAGCTCGCGAATTCTGTATTCGTCTGCGACGCTGGCAAGAGCCGTCGGCTATCAGAAAAGTACCATGTATACGGATAGAACAGTGACTCACAGTAAAAATTCTCCGACCTTGCGGTCGACTCGTTGTCATCGGTTGTTGGTGACATGGCCCTAGCAATGATCCTCAGTGTTACATTGTACATTGCAGGATGTACTTCATAAGACAAGGGGTGCCACAGTCCCATCGCTTCTTGTAATCGAACTCGACCAACACACGTATCCGCTACTACTTTCTCCTCGCCAACCATTCGACAGCTCATCTGAACCCGATAGCGAATTGCTGTGCCTCTGACGTTGATTATCTCCGGATAGACGCGCGCAGTCCAGACCTGTATTTTCCCCGTTAGCCGTCGAGCCCCAGGCGGTTCACAGGTAGGGCATTGCCCTTAATAGGAAGGAGACAGTAACTCGTGAGTCGTACGAGACGAGTGTCTCTGCCGCAGCGGGTCCAAAGACTGTAATTCCAGAACCAAAAGTCCCTTTGTGCCCACAGCTGTCGTAAAAATGGATGCCATTGCCAGCCGATGCTCGGCTCGCTGGGGACTGCCTCGGCTACATCCCAGGGTCTTGATCCCGGGCATATTGTCCGTCCCGCTCACGCCTGATTTTGCTTTTCCCAATGCAGACCGGATGATAGCAGAGGATTCAGGCACCAACGAAGGTACCTTATTGAAGTAGGAAATGGCCTTGCAAACAAGAGACCAACTATCAGCTCAGATGCACTGAGGCCTGCCGCGCCTTGAAGAAGCGACGCTAGGGGGCGGGTATCTAGTTGGCGCTTGTCAAGGGTCCAGCGAGGGTCCAGCAAGGGTCCAGCCAGGGTGATTCAGCAAGGGTTCTGGCCAGGCCCGGCGGAACGCGGCCGCGCAAGTTCATCTTGAGCATTTGCACACCATCGTAAACCGCGTATATTGTGGCTCGCAGCCAGGTAAAGTGGGATAGAACTATGGAACCACACGATCTACGAAGACAGGGGAAAAAAACAACATAATTGGTTGAGGTATTCTAGAGAAATACGGCATGAATTACTGAGCTTATTCTATCCTGTCAAGCTCCGTCATGGTGATGGCCGTGCCCGCTGTCGCTTCGATCGCCCCCGATCCACACTGGCGATGCCACATTGACTTCGTACAACGCATCATCCGACATGAATATCTCATAGCAATGTTCGATGTGGCTCTCCTTATCGTATCGACTCTCCGTCATAAGACCTCTGGCTCTAATCCTGTACTCTTTGCGCCAGTAGAAAGCGCAGTGAGCAATGTGCCACCCAGTGGAAGTGTTACGTGTAGAACACGGCATCTGCGCGAGGAAGATCGGCGAGACGAGAGATCTCCTCTATGGTGATGGGAAACGTTGCGTTTTTGTCCGCGTAGTGAGGCCAGCTGCCATTGGGACCAGCACGATCGAATTCGCCCATCAGCTCGTCTTCCCGGCAATGAGGGGGTAGCCAGGACATGGAAAGCGTGTCGTATTTGCAACCCAATGCCTGTGCCTCAGCAACTGAAGAACGACAATGACATACGATGGGCTGAGGGGGTCGTGGGCCTCATTTCTAACCTACCAGGTCCCAGGAAGTTAGCTATGGCTGAGATGCCCACGAGGGTCAGAAGAATGTGCTAAAAGAGGATGCGAAGAGGTTTGGAAGCCGTTGTTGGATAACGGGCTGAACCCGAAGATGGTTTCGATTCCTCTCCGTCGTAGTTGGACGAAGTTTCCTCGGTTGCGACTGACAGAGCGGAATAGGCGTTATTGCTTCTGGAAAAATGGCAAACGCATCGTGCCAGAGAGCTTCATGAGAAGAGGAGGGAGAATTCTGGGATTGCGCGATGTTCATAATCTGGAGAAGGGCGGCTGGGGGAACAAAAAGCACACGGAATTCGAACCTGGGCTCGCGCGCTATTGACGTGCACGTAGGAGACTTGAAGAATTCTCGATCCAATGTTTACATCATTCGTTCTGGGTCCTTCTTTCCCCCTTGTCTCAACAAATAACCTCACGCCTTCCAAAGCCATGAGGACGAGATGCAAAAACTTCGTTCTCAACATTGCGGCAAAAGAACTTTTGGAGGTATTGTGGACCTTCATGTCTCGACCGTGGCCTGATGCCGCCCTCATTACTATCGAGGTGGAGAGATACTGGCCTAAATTGGTATCTGCGTCCTTCGCCCTATAAGCTTGAAGAGAGTCCCTGAAACTTTAACTGGCCTATTATGGCTGTTGGAAGATACGGCACTACTTCCTTCGGACAACTTGACGTTATCGCGAAAACTGAATTACTCTCGTACGAATTCGCAATGCAGTACAGACACAGACGCCGTGTTCTGGCCGGACATCATGATTGTAAGTACGTTTTCGACCAACAGAAACTTCTTCAATGCCAATCAAATTTCGTCTGAAGTCCCTCACGCATCGACTTATACTGTAATGCCATACGGAGTCAGTCGTGCTGCTGTTCAGCTACACAAACCGTCACATTTCCTCTTTTGTCGAGACATTCGGAGCACACAAGCACCATTTGACAGCCGCTGCTCCGTTCAATTCGGTACCACCATCTACTCAGTGCTGTTTACAACGTTCCAACGAGATAAAGGACCAGATTGTCTCTGTCCTCTGCCTCGCAGCCACCGCTTCGGCTTTGATTTTCATCGAGTCCAACAAGGGTACTAATGCTACCGTTCAGGAATACCCTGCCGAGTGGGCTTAGACTCCCAAAGGTTTGCCTTCTCCTTCAACCTTTCTCAGAATTACAAACTGACACTCGGATAGAAGCTGTCGTTGTATGACCTTCCTCGCCACCAAAAAGCTAGCACTCGCCACGCAATCTCAGGAGCTAGCAAGGTGGACATGGCGGCTGATATTTGGCCGCTGGCCGTTGCGTATCTAGACAAACGCGACATCTAAACTCGTTTGAAGGATATGAGGTACTTTAACTCTAATCGTATTGCAGGAATACTGCGACAACCTGCGGTTCATTCAAAATAAAACATAATTTGACTATGTCAAACAAATGCCATTACTGTCCTCATCCTTGTGTAAGCCATAAAAGACGAAGGAAGTCATCCATATCACACGTATTTGCTTTTCTCGCAGTCGGCTTGATGCGAGTGCATATGCAAGACCAGGGATACTCTCGTTTTGCGTGATGGATGCCCCAACAGCTGTAATCTGAACCGCTGCAAATCCTTGTAATTCCGGTCGTATCCCTCCACTCCCGCATAAGCCGCAGCCGCAGCAGCATGCCAGCTTACGCGAATAGGAAGGTAGGCAACCAACACTGAGTCAAAGATTGTGGATAAGAGACCTCTGCGAGCCTGCTCCGTTCCCTTATTGCGATTTAAAGTTATTGAGAAACGTCCTATAGGGCCATATTTATAGTTAATAAAGAGCTTATTCTATTATAACGAGAGTAGCTATAACGTGGTTACTTATAACTATAATTAGAGGAATAACCCCTAGAAAAAGGTCGCTCTAGAGCTAATATTAATTATATACTACGCTAGGAATAAGTAACCCTAAAGGTATTATAATGTACCCCCCTCGATATAGTAGTAGCTAGAAAAGCGCCTAACTATATAATATCCCTTAGAATACCTAAATATAAAGCAAGATATCTATAAATAACTTATTAATAAGCCTATTTATAAAAGAGATAATAAAATAAAGTTATTTATATTAGGTATAAGCGAAGTATAAATAGTTATAGTTTTCTATCTTTATAACTATTACTATTATTATTATAATACCCTTTATTTACTAACTCTTACTAATAGTAATAGAATCTATTATCTCTTATTAGCTTAAGTAGGGTAGCTGTTATTATATTAGCTCTAATTAAAATAATCTAGCTACCCTCCTACCTTCTTAACTCTTCCCTATATATAATATAATAATTATATATATACCTAACTTTAGCCCTAAGAATAACCTTATTACGCGCGCGTATATATACCTATATTATATAATAATCTTAAAGCTATTATAATATATTAATATATTTATAGATACCTCTTAAAAAGAAAACTAGTTAGGCTATAGCCCTTAAGAAGGCGCGCGCTACTAAAAGTAAGAATAAAGCTAGGGGTAGAGGGGCGCGCTCTCCTCCCCTAGAGAGTAATAGTAAGGTTATATATATATTATTCCTTGTTATTATTAATATATAATATATTAATATATTATATAATAAGTAGAGGGAAGTAGAAGTAACTTATAAAGAGTAGCTCTAAGGGTAAGGGTTTATAGCTTAAGAAGCCCTAGGGTTACCCTCCTAAGTAGTCTAAGAGGATAGCTCCTAGTAAGTTATAGTCCCTTTATTATTATAACTATATATTAGAATATTACTAACCTTATTATTATTATAACCCCTAAGGAGATAGGTAAAGAGGAGAATATTAATAAGGGTAGTTTAGAGCTCTCTCTTAGCCCTCTTTCCCCTAGTAAAAATATAGAAGTAGAGTAAGTACCCCTATCTAATAAGCGCTATTTTTAATATATTTTAAATAAGCTCTTAGGCTTATTAGATAGAAGGTGCTTACTTAGTATAGCAGGTAAGTATAACTACTATTATAAGGGTAAGATACCTTATTAATAAATAAGTACCCCTATTACTATTATAGCCTATTAATATACTAAAGCTAAGATTTTAAAAGACCTAGTAATTAGAAAGATAAGGTTCTATATATACTTTATTTCTATAACTATCTTCTAATATAACCTATAGGCCCTTACTTATTAGAAAGCTACGCTCTATAAGGCTATTACTACCTAAAAGGAAGAGATTATAATAATAAAGAAGGGTAGTAATAGCGAGGGTTCGGGTAGGGCTTCTAAGGTAATAAGCGGTTCTAGTATATATAATATTATCGCTCTATCTCCTGCCCTAGTTCTATTTAAAACCTTAGTAGTTAGTATAAGTATACCTATAGCTTATCTACCTATTAGTAATATAGCTACTATAGTATACTATATAGTTAATAGTCTTATTAGTATATATTTACTAGAGGTATTACTACCCTTATATAATATTCTAATAGATTAGTATAAGTAAATCCTCTAAGGTTAAGTAATAGAAAATTGGTATTTTTTAGGGTAGCCCTTTAGGGTAGATTATATTATTTTTACTCCTATAGGAGTAACTTTAAGCTCCATAGCTAATAAGCTATAACTTAATTAAAAACTAGGCGCTATTAGCCCTCTTATACTTATTTAGAGTATCCTTTATTTATTATAATTCTTCTCTATATATCTTTTAGATTAAGGAGTAAATAGAACTATTTAAAATTCTTATAATTATGAACCTTTATAAGATTATTAGCTAATATATTATTTATTAGTATATATACTACGCTAAACGATCCTCTAGTATATTCCTATCTTAGCTATATATTTTAAATATTAATATACTATAACTTAGTTAAGATCTATTCCTTTTTATTTATTATAAAACGAATTATCTATTAGTTACTATAATAAAATCTCTAGATATTACTAAGTTTAAGAGTAATATCCCTCAATAGCCTCTAAAGAGCGATTATCTCCTTAGCTATATATTTAAGGCTTAGAAGTTCTACTTCTATTATTCTATAGCCTATTAAGTAGCCTTCTATTAAATTAGTCCTCTAAAGAGCGAGATTATATACCCTTAAGATAACTTCTATATCTCCTTATTATTTATAAATAAAGTATTACTTATAATTAATAGTATCTACTTAATACCTAAGTTACTAAAGTATATTATAAGGTAATAAATATAATATAGGTATTTTATAACCTAGTTAGCTATAGCGTAGTAATAAGGAGTAGGGTTTATTAGGAATCTTCAGAGTAGGGAATATATAAAAGTAATATTAAGTTAGATTATAATAGTAATATAGAATATAGAGCTAATCTTCTCTTAAAAACTCTTTACCTCTAATAATATTACTATTATTTTACTCTTTAGGAGTAGTAGGTTTAAAAGGGGGGTTACTAGTGCTCTTAAGTTAAGTAAATTAAACTTCTTTATAACTTACTTAATATATTAGTTATAAATAACTCTAGTTCTAAGATAGTACTTAACTAGGCTTTATTCTTTTAACTTATATATCTCCTTTAAACTAGTAATTACCCTCTATACTACTTCTTTATAGTTCTTATAAAATAGGATAAGGAAACTATCTATATAGAAGATAATAAGAACCTTTTTCTTAATTAACTAGAAGAAGTATAAGTCTTTACTTATAAGTATAAGGCCTAGATATTAAAAGGTTAAGGAGAACTCCTTATACTAGAGTAGTAGTATATCCCTTGGCCTATAGAGCGTATAGCGTAATTTAATATACTTTCTAAGCTACTTAAGGCTATCTAGTAACTTATAAATAATTAGGTCTTTATTTAGGTCCTAGGAGGCGTTTAGGAATATATTAATAATATTAAATTATTTAACTTTAAGATCGAATTATATAATAATTATTATTACTACCCTAAAGATATAAATAGTAAGGGTTGCTATATAAGTCTATTCGAGGGGCTACTTCTCTTACTAATCGCCTTAAATATAGATCCTTGCTTTATACTAATTAAGGATATTATCCTTATTAAATTTATAAGTAAATGCCTACTTTAAAGGGATTAGTCTCTTTATAATTATCTCTTAATTAATAACGCGCTATATATCTATCTGTTATAATTTACTTATTTTAACCTTAGCTACTTCTTTAAAGCAAGTTTAGAGCGCTTATAAAAGGTTTAAAAGTTCTTTTTATAAATATAGTAGCTTAGTAAGGTTATTAATAGTAAGATATTTATAGATTATTATAGTTATATAAGTAGGCTTTATATTATAAATAGTAATATAAACGTAGCTATAGAGCATATAGTACCCTATGCTTGCTTTTAAAAAGGCCTTCTACTAATTAGGTATAAAAGTCTTAAAGAAGCTAGATACCTGCTCTTACTCTATATAGTATTAGAGTAAAAACTAGTAACTAGAGCGGGGATTACTTTCTATTATTCCTAGTTATAAGTTACTAGGTAATAGATTATATAGTTATTAGCTTTAATAAGTCTAGCTATAGCTCTCCTAGTTATATACCTAGTTAGACCTCTATTTAATATTAGCCCTCTCCTTATTATTCTAATATAGCTATATTAGTAGATTTAAGGGCTTCTTATCTAAAGGTTTATTCTTATTACTCTTACTTACTTTAGAAATATATTATAAAGTAGGGAGTAGTTTAATTATAATATAATCCTCGATCTATTCCCCTTTAGAATTAACTTCCCTAATAGCTTTATATATATAGTTTATTTCTAATATATATACTATACCTACTACTCTATTTATTAGAGCTAGGCTTTTATCTAGCTCTAGTATAGGATTAGGGGATAATAGCTACCCCCCCTTCTAACCTACCTATCCCTTTAGAAGTTTTAAGATTCTTCTATTTAGAGACTTAGTTATAAGAATAAGGGTTAATATAAGTAACTATTTAGTTATAAGTATTAATATAGCTTTATTCTTATTTATAATACCTAGGATATAAAGTTTAAAATTAACTTATAATATAAGTTCTTCAATATCTTCTACTATCTTATAGATAATATCTTCTAAGATAGCCTCTTTTATCTTATCCTCTAGACGGAAAGTCTATTTATTAAATATTAAATTCTATATAATAATAACTATTTATAATATAGGTATCTAGAGCCTATATAAGTTATAGCTATTTAAAATATATCCTACTAGGTATCTAATATATCCTCGCGGTACTACCTTAAAGTCTCTCTTATTAATTCCTCTCTCATATTACCTCTTAAGGGGGTATATATAGTAGCTATAGGCGTATATATATATCCCTAGTAAGGGCGAAGGTTATAGGTTAGGGCTGCTCTATTATTAGGCTACTACTAGTAAAAGTACTAGTAGAACTACTCCTCTTTAATCTATAGTAGTAAATACTAGTTATAGTATTTAAGTAGGCTTATATTATATAGTGTTATTATAGTTAGTACTATCTTAGCCTATAGTTATATAGGTAAGCTAGCTATAGCAAGCATTTTAATTATTTAAGTAATAACTTCCTAACTAGCCCGTTCCCCTCCGCTATTTAGTTCCTTTATATTTAGAGGGGTTATTTTAACCTCTATTCCTTCTATATAGGTCTAATCCTTATATCCTATATATCCTATAAATAAAATTACTAACCTCTTAATATCTTATCTAATCTTATAAATAGAAAGTCCCTTCTATTAAGATACCTATTACTTCAAAGTATATAGAGCGAGTATAATACTATTATAAGTCTTATTAATATATAAAAATATAAAGAGCTAACTAGTATATTTATACTTAATAAGTAGGAGCTACTAGTTCTAGTTAAAGCCTTTAGAGTAATTAAATAGATCCTATGCAATCCTATAGTAAGGGTATATTACTTTATCTTCTAATGTATATCTTAAAATCACCTATTTAGTATATATAACTACGTAGTATTAGCACTATAAGCATATTAAGCCCTTAATCCTTACCCCCTAAGTAGTATATACTAGCTACTTAAGAGCCTTAGGGCTAAGGTAGCTACTTTAGAGGTATTAAAGTATTATATTATCGCTCTAGTTTAGTAATAATATAAAAGAGGTATACTTATATATTATAAGTATATAATTTATATTATTAATAATAGTATTAATACTTTAGGGAATCCGCTGAGGAATAGAGTATAATAAACGAGGCTTATATTTAAGGAAAGCGAGGTTTACTTTCCTAATAAGTTTCTTAATTATAACGCTATTCTTATAGGTTCTAAAGCAAAGTATATAATTATATCTTAAATACTAGATACCTATCTTCTAAAATAGCGCTTTAGAAATAATATTAATATAAAAGTTCTCTATATATCCTATATTATAGAGCATAAGGTCTATTATATTTACGCTTTTCAAGCTATTAAGAGTATTTTTAATAATTTATACACCTTTTATAATAATTAGGTATAAAGCTATTCTAGAATTAACCCGTTCTCTATTATAATACCTAATTAAAGAGGGGATAAGTAGGGACTTATTATTTACTAGGTATATCTCTTTATAGTTATCTAGGACTATAGACTTATATAATATATAAGGTCCTAAGTAGGGGGTTATAAAGATATTTAGGTACTCTTTATCTAAGTTAACTATATTATCCCTAATCTTATTTAAGAGGGCTATATAGAAAGTATTTATTATTATATTAATAGAATAGCTTAGGGCTATATTAGATTTCTTAGATAAATCCTTATTACCCCCTTTATTACTTTAGTAGTTCTTATCCTTATAGGGAATAGTATATAGCTAGCTCTTATAAGTAAGTTTAATATAAAGATTAGTAAAGCGTAGGTTATTATTTACCTAGTTATAGATCTAAGCTACTTATATATCTATTACTAATATATAAGGGCCCTTTTAGTAATATCTAGTTAAGATAGCTTCTAAGTAGTTATAATTAATACTTAGCTATTAATAGCTTAACTTATATAAGTATTATTTACTATTAAATAAGTTACTAGTTATAGGAATATTTAATAGGTTAGCCTTATTTATATAGCTAGCTAGTATTATAAAGACGCTAGCGCTTTATCCTTATAATCTTAAGTAGAGTATATTCTTATATAAGAGGTCCTGAAATATATTAGTATATTAGCTTATATTAGAGACTAGTATCCCTACTCGCTCCTATTTAAAGATATTTATAATCTCGATATTAGCTTAAGTAAGTATAAAATAATAACTTATTACTTAAAGAAAAGTTTTTAAAATAAGGGTATTACTTACCTTAGGAAGATTAAGCTAAGTAGTATAGAGGTAAATACCCCTAAAGTCCTTAATCTAGGTGTTAGGATTAATACTCCTATTCGCTTTATCTAAGACTTAGATATATTCCTCTTAAATAATAATAAGAGTACTAGCCTCGCTTAGAGTATAGTAATATTTAAGATTAATAATAAAGCTATAAAGAGTTATATCCCTTTTAATAAGAAGTCTTATATATATAGGTATAATAAGGCCTCTGGCCACTGCATAGTGATTTTACCTACTCAAGTGCAATAGACCTTCTAACTCCGCGCCTCCTGATAATATATAGCCTTCGGTTACGTGATCGTAATTGCCGACTACCTTTCCTAACTATAGCTATACTTATACGTGCCCTACTAGATAGCCTCACGATCTTTAACTTTATATTAATAATAACGTAGTTTTTAATTATTTAAACTACGAAACTATTAACTTTTCCTCTC
>JAVHLU010000275.1:0-71862 GCA_036785755.1 Colletotrichum ledebouriae | reverse complement strand
CTTAACTAGTAGAGGGTATAGGTTAAAATACCTATATAGTATTTCCCGAATTATGCCTGCGAACTAGGTGAATTTGTTATAGTCTTTTTGCGAAGGGGCTGCGGCGTAATTCCGAGCTTAATAGATAGTTTAGGGTATATCCTATTATAATTAATAACCCTCGCGACCTCTTCTAGAAGCTTTAGCTATTACGTCTCCGCTAACTTACTTATAATAACTACATAGTATATAAAGTGTCCTCGTTAATTAGGATATACCTTAGAGTCGTCTCGCTATTAGTTAATTTATAGCTGTAGCCTTTATTAATAATACGAATCTTAACCTTAGTACTTATATCTAGGGTGCTAATAAAGTAGTAATATAATATATAATAGTAGACCCTAATCTAGCTAGCCTCGAGATACTTAATATAGCTAATAATAATATAGTTAATAGCGCTAGAAACCTAGTAAGTTCCCTTAGCCTAGAAAGATATATATTATAGTAACCTATCTTATTAGAAGCTTCTATAGCCTCCTCTTACTTGACCTCTTCTAAATCCCTAGTATTACTAATATCCTCCTTAATAATCTCTATATCTAGTTTATAAGTAAAAGTATTACTATTATTAGTATTAAGTCTATAAATAATCCTAAGATTATTATTTATAAGGTTTAGTAGCTTCTATAATATTTAAATTAAAAGTATTATCTCTTTAGCTAGTAACTCCCTTAATAAGGGTTAAGATATCTATTTTATAATTAGCTCTATTAGTATTTAGGGTCCTAAAGTTCTCTATAAGAGAGTTAATAATTAAGCTAGTAATCTAGGCTATAGAGGGTTCCTTAGCTTTAGCCTTCTACTTTACTAGAATTATCTTTATAGGCACTTAAACCGTTATTATTAATTTAAGCTTAATAAAGCTAGATAACTACTAAAGTTCCTAGTAGGTAGTAGACTATTTAATTAGGATATCCTCTATTATAACTTATTATTTTAAAATAACTTTAGTAAGCTAGTAGCTAAGACTCTAGGCTATAGCTCTTATAGCTCTCAAAAAAAAGTAGTAATAAGTAATATAAATAAGCTTAGTATTAATAAGTTCTAGGCACCTATATTAGATAGCTCTCTATTAAAGCTATTAAATAGTAGTAAATAATATTATAACCTAGGAAGGGTTATTATCCTTAATATAAGATCTTATAATTAGGTTCTAAAGATCCTTATTAAGGTCTTATTAAGACCTTAGGTCTATAAATCCGAACTAGTATAGAAGCTTCTCCTTAGCTTCCTTTTAGGCTATAGCTTTACTAATATAGGAATTTACTATATCTTAGTAGTTATTAGAGCTATATATATAGACCTCGTTCTTTATATTATTATTAGTCTTATAATAAAGCTTTAGAAAGCTCTTATAGTTAGTAATAAAGTTAGAGATATTAGTATTAATAAACTTAGGCGCTCTAGTAGAATAGGGGGTTATTACTATAATAATAGGATATTTTATAAGGAGATTAGTAAGGGCTATAATATCCTAATTAATAAAAGTCCTATTAAGGGAATATAGAGTACTTAAGAGTATTACTTCTATCCCTAAGGTAAGATTTATAAATCTATTTATATTATTATTAGCCGCTAGCTATCCTATAATATAAAGTTATATGTTATTAAATAAAGTTCCTATAAATCTCTCTTTAGATTACTTCCCCTTATTAAAATAGGATCTAGTATCCAAGTTAGCTAATTAAGAGGAAGATATAATACTTATAGGTTTATAAATATTAGGGTTAATATTATATAATTCAAGTAATAAAGTCTTCTAGTTAGTCAAGTAAAGTGTTTATTATAATATCTCCTAAATCGAAAGATAAAGTTCGTAATTATAACTCTTTTTAATTAATATAAAAGAAAATAATATAAACTTAATAAACTAACTAAGTATAAGAACGGTTAAGTAACGTCGATCCTATTACTCTAAGCTCTTCTAGATCTACTTTAAGTCTTATTACTTAATATAGAAAGGCCTTCCTACTAACGCTCTTATCTTAGAAGAATTTATAGCTTTATTATATTAATATCTCTTAAAGGTTAATATATTACTCTTAGTACTTAGGGCTATAATAGTAAGGGATTTATTAGTCTCTAGGTATTAATCTAGTTAACCTCGCTATACTTCTTAGCTTAGTAAGACTACTAATCGCTATATTAGTCTTATATATAGCTATCTTAGCTACCTTAGCTATAACTCGCTAGTTAAATAATAATAGTTATAGTAATATATAAGGGGTAAGGAAAGGGATATACTCGCTAGAACCTACTAATAGTATAAAGAAAAAACGGAGAAAGGGAGGATTTTAAGGTCTATATCGTTCCTATCTTAATTCTATGAGAAGGCATAGCTATTACTATTCCCTTAGAACTAAGGTAGGTCTATAAATATCTTCCTCGCTTCTAAACTATATTTATTATTAATTATATTATTATTATTTATTATTTATAGATTTTCTTAAGGCTATTATCGTATTTAAAGTACATTAATTATATATATATATATATATATTAATAGCGGGGATATGTAGATACGGCGAAGGTACCTAACTCTCTAAGAAGCCTATGAAGGCTATTAAAAAGAGCAAAAGAATCCGCCTCTAGGTAATATTAGAAATAGCTAGAACTAGTAGGAACTATAAAAGATAATAAATAATATAAGTCTATGTATATATAGGTAAGAATATTAAAAGTAGGCTTAAAAGATATATAGAATAATTTATAGATCTAATTAAAAGAGATTATCTAAATTAGGTATAAATTTGCTGAGGAAATACTAGAAAACGAGGTATAGGATTATTAAGGTACTAATAGTAATAATATATTAACGATGCTCCTATTTACTACGCTCCTCTCCTCTATGCTCTACTCTATAGCCTTCCTATAATAGGCCCGTGCGCTAAGGGGGCTTTTTAAAAGCTACGCAGCCAAGTTTATCTTATCCTATCCCACTATACCGCGCTACGTAATTATAATACCCCCCTATATAAAGACCTAAAGGTCTTTAACCTAAATAAGCCTATATATAAGTAGCTTATTAAAGGCCTATTTATAGACCTTAATATAGGGGGACATAAGAGCCTAGCTTAGAGCGCTATTACTAAATTATAGAAGTTCCCTAACCTCTTTATTATTAATTATAATTACTTAAGTAAAAGCTAGAAGGTTACCCTTACTCTTAATAATATAATATAGTTATTTTAGAATAGCCCTAACTTAAGCCTTACCTAGATTTAAGACTAGCTTATAAAGAGAGCTACTTAGGGTATTAAGTCTTAGGCTTTATATATTAGATATATTATTATAAGTAATAACCTTTATATATTTTATAATACCGCCTTATACCTAGAGTATAAGAATTAAGAGCTTCAGGAGCGTTTAGATAATACCTATACTACTAGTAATAATACTAAATAGTCTACTATACTTAAATACTACTAAGAAGAGTATACCTAGGCTTAATAAAATATTACTACTATTACTAAGGAGTAGGATAGGCAAGGGATATTAATAGAGCTTTATTTTAGCGTTTTAAATATAATATAACTACTACTCCCTCCCTAGCAAACCCCCCCTCTAGCGACTATAGCGCTATGCTTTAGGTAATTCTTAACTAAATAATGTACCTTAAGAGTTAGATCTATTTTAACTTACCCTTATTAACTATTAGTAATAATAGTACCTAGGCTACTAAGATACCTAAAGTTCCTATCTTTATAGGTACCAAGAGTATTAATCCTAAGTACCTAAAGTTTAATATCTAGCTCTTTTATATTAAAATATACCTTAATAATAAAGAGTATTATAATAAGTTCTAATACTTTAAGTATGTACTCTCACGCCGTAGAGGAACTACTTATAATATCTTATTCCCCCTCCTCCTAGGGGACCTACTTGAAATTACTATAGTAGAATAGCCTATTAAAAGGCTAAAAGATATCTTTATTAACCTAGTTTAGTATAATTAATTTTAAATAAAGCTTAATACTTTTATTATTTTATTTAAGGATATCTAAGTTAAATAAGCTACTTTTAATAAGCTTACTTATAAAGCTAAACTCCTAGAGTCTTAGTAGCACTAGAAATTCTATAAGAAGCTACTTACCTCCCTCTAGAACTAGTACTCTATTTATTATATAAATAGCGCCCTTAACCTCTAGGGTTATATTACTTAGGTCTATACTGTAGCTTATATTAAAGCGCCTTCTAATACCTAATTAGCTAATTAAACTACTATATAAAGCCCTACCCTAGTAGTTTATACTAGGCCTTCTAGTAGTGGAAACCCCTATACCTAAGCTTATACTAACTGGGGCTATATCACTAAGGCTTTATATAAGAAGCTCTATAACTAAGGCGCTTATTCTATTTATAATAATACTAGCTATCCCTCGTAGGATTACCCCTATAAGAGGGCTAGAGCTACTATAAGTATTACTAAGCTTACTAAAGCTACTAATAATAACCTAGCGCTAGTAGAAGACTAGAGCCCCTAGTAAGAATAAACTCCTTACTAGGGGAGGTTTAAAGAGATTAGTAATTAGTAATAGTATCTATTAACTTATAATAACTAATTAATAATAAACCGCTAGAGAAAGAGTTAGTTCTAGTTTATAATAGAAATAGTATTTATCTTAAAGCTCGTTTTAATATTAGAATAAATAGCTATGCTTTTATAAATACTTATATAACCCCCTTACTAAGGGATTTTCATTATATTAAATATAATAAGTTATAGTACCCTATCCTAGCTACTAGGTTTAATAGTAAGCTATTAAATACTCTAGCTAAGGTATAGATAACCTATATATAAGTAGACTACTAAGGATTAATATAATACCCCTTCTCTAACTTAATATAGGGAGGTATCACCTTATTCTTCGCTACTTATAGTTTAATTACTATAATATTAGCGTAGACGTACGCTATTATCGCTTATACTAGCTAGATAATACCCCTACAGCCTAAGACCTCCCTTAAATAATTATATAAGACGCTAAGGACCTTTTTTAACTTACTAAAATTAATATAGAGTATTAACTTAATATAGAACGCTATTAAGCTATATTTAAAGCTAAGGAATAGCTATATAACGTGCGAAAGCCTATAAAAGGGATAAAGGCCCCTATAAAGATCCTATAGTAAAGCTATATACCTAAGGAGTTAGGATATAATAATAACTTATAGAAGATAAATATAGCGTTAAAGGGAGCGCTAATAGCCAATTAAACCTAGCCTATGCTACGTTAGAAGCCTAAACCATTTAGCCTTAAGGCTTAATAAGTAAAGAAAAACCTTAATACAGCGCTTATTAGCGCTATAGGGTTTAAGAGGAACCTAAAGCATACTAGTATTAAACTAGGCTTTATATTACTATACGAGCTTAACCTAATAATTACTAATAGGTAAAAGGAAGAAGAAAAGGATATAAGCTTACTAGAGGTTAATAAAGCTAAAAGCTAATACTTAATTAATAAGAAGCTCTTATTATAGCTCTAGGATTAGAAACATTACTTTAGTAAAACTACTTGTAATATATTACCTCTTTATTACTCTTATAACTACTAAGTTAAACTAGAGCTAGGTGTAAAGGAGTAGCTAACCTTCTATCTAATATATAAGTAGTTATTACTAGAACTTAAGGCTACTTAATAATACCTCCTTAAGAACCTAAAGAAGGGCTTTATTATACTAGGTAATACTCTATTTATATCCCTAATATTATATTTTTTAAGGCTAATAGCTACCCAAGATTCTATATTAACTTCTAAAAGCTAAATAGGTTTACTAAGAAGGATTAGTACCTACTACCCCTAATTCATAAGATATTAAGCTAAATTAGCTAGGCTAAAGTATTTAGAAAGATTAATATCTACTAGGTATTTTGTTAAATTTATATCTACCCTAACTTAGAAGACTTAATCATATTCTATACTTATATTAGCTCTTATAAGTCTAAGGTTCTAACCTTTAGGCTCTATAATAGCCTAGTAATATACTAATAATATATAAATAATATACTTATAGAATACTTAGATAATTTCTATATAATATATATAGATAATATCCTAGTTTATTTAGAGGACCCCCTCTAGTATAAGGAGTATGTTAAGAAGGTCCTTAATTAGCTATATAAAGTAGGGCTTTAAGCTAATATTAAGAAGTATAAGTTTAGTATAACTGTAACGCGCTACCTTAGGTTTATTATTATAACTAAAGGTATTAGCCCTAACCCTAAAAAGGTCTCTATAGTAAAAGACTAGTAGCTACTAACTATAGTACGTAGTATATAGTCCTTCTTAGGATTTTAAAACTTCTATTACTAATTCGTTATAAATTATAGAAAGATCGCTTAACTACTTACTAAGCTTATAGCTAAAGACGCCTAGTTTAGCTTTAATAATAACTATATAATTGTATTTATAACGCTAAAGGAGGCTCTAATATTAGCCCCTATCCTATACTATTAGAAGCCCGAACTACTAACCTAAGTTAAGAGAGATACCTCTAAATCTATTTATACTACCGCCCTCCTTTAATAATAACCGAATAATAGTCTATAATACCCTATAGCCCATTTCTTAAAGACTATATCGCTAATTAAGATAAACTACCATATATTATAGTTAGCTATCCGATAGTAGGGTTTCTACTAATAGAAGCTAAGGGATAACGCTTAGTAATAGTAAGGTTTAGCTAGTCCGCTTTACTAGGATAGTTCTAGGGGTTAAGGGTTATAGTAATTAGTTATAGTCCTTACGAGGTAATATATAGTATAAGATAAGCTAAGAGTATCCTAGGCATAATTATAAAGTTAATTACTAAAGAGCTATAAGAGTTTATCCCTAGGCTAGGCTTAAATCTATATTATATATTAGTCCTAAATAGTCTATTATTTAGTCCTAGTAAGTACTAGTTCTCTACCTATAGTAAGCGCTTATAATACTAAGAGTAAGCTACTTATAGTTTCCTTTATTAGTATTTATACTTCCTTACTATTATGTAACTTATATTATAGTTCCTCCATGCTAATTGAGGCTTATTATTCCTATATTATCCTATATATAAGTATTATTAGGCGCTAGGCATACCTATAGGGTAAGCCTAGTCTTTTTATATTTAATAGGTTATAATATTAGGTCTTCCTCCAAATAGTCTTATCCCTAAGACTAATATAAGTAGGTTATTACTCCTATGTTAGGGAGTTATTAATTATACTTCCTAGCCTTTTCTATAATACTAATATTATATTAGGTTATATTTAAAAATCTTATTCTAATTAAGTGGTTAAAGCTATATCTATTATCTATTATTATTTTAATAGTTAGGCGATTTTCTAAGAGGGTTTTAAGGTTATATCTTATTCTTATTACTATTTATATAGTAAGGTATATAAAATAATAAAGGGGTATTTAAAGTATAGCGAGTATACTTAGCGAGGTTATTCTTATAATGAAACTAGAGTAGTATAAAATTCCTATATCTTCTTCTTTTATCTTATATAGTATTTCTTCTATCAATACCCTTTTTATAATAAGCTATTTTTTTAAATAGGTTATAATAGCTAGAGTAAATAGAAAGGTATAAAGAGGAGGTTTTTAATAAGAGGGTAAATATATTATAAAAGGTATAATCTAAAATAGAGGAATTATTAGTAAGATTAGAGTAGTTTTCTAAGGAGAAATAAATAGGTTTTAAGAAAGGGGATATAGTATCCACTAAGTAGATAGTATTTCTTAGGGGTTTAGGTTTTATTAAGTTAGAGTATTGATTAGCTTTAGAGGTTTAAGCTAATAAGGGTACTAATATAATTAACTAGGATTCTATTTTTATTAGAGTTAATTTGTCTAATTACATTACCCCTAGTTTAATCCCTAGGTTATCTAATAGCTAGTCTAGACTAGGGGTTCTAAGTTTTAAAAAGGGGTTAGAATTTGATAGCCTATTCAATTATAATAGTTAGATTATTAGTTAAGGTTAGATAAGTTAAATCCAGGTTCTATATATTTTCTTAGATATAGGAATTACTTATAGTTTATTTATTTATTATTCCTAATATATATTGAGTTTATCTTATACATATTCTAAATTAGTAGTTAGTTCCTATATATTATCTCTATATTTATAGCCTTTTTACTTAATAAGGTATTATATCTTATCCTTATCTTTAAAATAGTTAATAATTTATTAAACTTTATATTCTAGTTTATCTAATTCTATAATACTTAGGTTATTTATCTAAGATCCTTATAGTATTAGTTTAAGAAGTAAAATATAAAGGATTAGGTAATATCTTATAATATCTAGTAATAAGAGTTTATAGCTAATATCTAGGACTTTCTTAATAATTCAGAATAGTTGAAGTTTATTATAATCTAATTTATTACTTAGCTATTTAGTTTTAATATTCTATTATGTAAAATAGATACTATCTCCCTCCTTTGGAGTTAGTAATCAAACTCTTTTCTTATGAGTATACTTATATATATATTTATATATACATTCGAGGTCTCTAGGTAGTTCTTATTAAATTCCTTAAACCTTTTTAATATTTATTATAGCTTTAAGTATTACTAGGCCTTATTATAGTTCTCTATAGGTAGTTAGGTTAACTCTATAGTTAGGATAGAAGAATGATTCTTTTATACTTTCTCTTATTATACTATTATAAGTAAACTAAGCTTTTCGTAGTGGTAATACCTAAGTATCTTACTTATAATTAATATAATATTATAAATAGGTCTTAAGGACTAAATTATTTTATTTAGTTTATCTATTAGTCTATAGGTAAGAGGTAGTTAAGAGCTTGTAATCAGATCTAAGCTAAAGGATTAGGGATCTCTAAAATTTAGAAGTAAATACTTTATCTCTATTTAATATTATTTCTATAGGTAGGCTATATTAGCTAATAATAGTTTTAAGAAATATATAACTAAGGCCTTCTATAGTACTTATTCCTATATATAGTATAAAGTAAGTATATTTTATAAGTCGGTCTATAATAACTAAAATATTATTATACTTAGTATTAGTTATTAGTTCTTATAACTTTAGTAGCTTAATAATAAAGTCTAGTGAGATAAATTACTATATTATCTCTAGTATTGGTAGTAGTTAAATCCTCCTATAAGGTTAGTATTAACTAGGTTTGCCTTTTATATATATTTTATAATTTTCAATAGTATTTATTACTTCTTATTATATAGTAGTTTTATTATATTATTACTAAATACGTTTTTATATCTTAGTAATACCTTAGTATCTATATACTAGGGCTATATATTAATAAGCGCTAGAAGTAGTAGGAACTATAAAGGATAATTAACAACATAGCTCTACCTATAAACAGGTGAGATTATTAAAAGTAGGCTTAAAGGATATATAGAATAATTTGCGGATCTAATTAAAAGAGATTATCTTAATTAGGTATGAATTCGCTAAGAAAAATACTAGAAAACGAGGTATAGGATTATTAAGGTACTAATAGTAATAATACTATATATAATACTTAAGTCCGCTACGCTCCTTACCTCTATGCTCCGCTCTATAGTCTTCCTATAATAAGCCTATATACTAAGAGAGCTTTTTAAAATACTATATAGCTAAGTCTATCTTATCTTATCCTAATTATCCCCTTAAGACTCTTTATAATATTATAAAAAAGAGTCTTAAAAAGTAAATAAAACTCCTCTATAGAAGTAGTAAGTAAACTCTATTTATAGATCTTTTCTATTAATAATATATCCTATATAAGCGATCTTATTACTAAGAAGGCCCCTTAGGTTTAGCTATCTTCTATTATAGGTTATATCTTAATAATAGCCTTACTACCTCTTCCTCTTCATTATACTCTTTATCCTACTCTAATCCTTAGTATAGCTAAAACTACCCGCCTTATTATACTAGGCGTGAAAAGTTATAATAATATACTCCTTTAGGTATATTCTACTCGATTTAATCCTACTAGTTAACCCTCTGCTAGATATAGTCCGTATAATTATAGTTAGACTTATTTAAAGGGTTAGGTTGCTTAGGATATAATAGTATATCTATAAGTATAGTTCTTAAGTATAGCTTAGTAGTTATACTATAATTTAGTATTTATAAGGCTTATAAATAAAGCTAGCGTCTAAGGTATTTAAGTTTATTATCTAATATCTTAAATAAAGTAGACCTAGATAATACTAATAATTTATAAATAAGTTAAGGAATATCTATTATAGGAGATAATATAACGTTATTATTATTTCTAAAGTCTACTATATTACTATTTATAAGTAAAGGAGTAGGAGGGTATAGAGAGAAGAAAGGTAATTTCTTAAAGTCTTCTTAGCTTAATAGGATATCTTATAGAGCTATACTATTATTAATAGTTAAGTTATAGAACTCTATAGTAATTATAGATATATATTAGGTAGCTAAGGGGATTTTAGAGTTAGTAAATAATACGCTATTATTAAGGTTATCCTACTAAATCGTAGTAATAATAACCCTTCTTAAATTAGAGCTCTAGCCTCTTTAATATACTAGAGGCTATTTATAAATCTATCCCTTTACTAAACTAAATTAATTATATAGGTATTAATTAATAGGAGCTTTTGGAGTTATTAAGGAGCTCCTGTCTGATAATACTATCTATTAAGGTCCTATATAGCCTTAATAAAGCGCTAATTATTACTCTAATCCTATATAGAGTTATTATAGAAGTAGTAGCTAGTTAATTAATCTATAAGGATCGTAGCTTAGTAATAATTACTATAGTTTAATAGAAAGAAAGCCTTAGTAATATCCTAAAGGTTTATCGCCTCTACTCTTTTAAGCTTTATAAAACCCTTAGTAATCTCTTTCCTAGGTTACTAGGCTAGTTTATAGATCGGGGTATAGATATTACGAGGGTAACTCTTAATTATATATATAAAAAGGGCTATAACCTCTAAATTATCTAACTCTTCTTATTTTATTAGCTTCCCTTATATATTATAAAGGTTCAATAAATATTCTACCTAAGCTAAAGTTATAAGAGATAACCCTCTTCTATATTAGGTTATTAAGTAATTTATAGACTCTTAACTCTATTATATATACTAAGGAACTACTAGTATAGGCTTATCTTTATTTAATATAGGGTTCCTTTTAGGTCTTATAATATTAAATACTACGAAGGTATTAGTAAAGTTAAATATAATATCTATCGGGGTAGTAAGGGCTAAGTAGGGCAATATTAATAGTTTTATAGACTTAGGGTAGTTAAGATACTTTATAAAATTAGCTAGCTATTATAAGTTATAATCCCTCTTCTACCTTTTCTAATTATTCCTTCTTTTTATATTCTAGATATTTAGTTCTTTTAATAATCCCTCCTCTCTATCTAACTCTCCTTTTTAGTAGGAACTATTAGACTAATCTATAAATTAGTACCCTTAGGTAATAATAAGTTAATATTTATCTTATCTAGAGAGGAAACCCTTAGGTCTATAAATCAAGGGGTATACTTAGCTATCTAATATTTAATATCCTTTTAAGCTACCCTTTCCTTAATATCTTTATCTCTTAATTTAAAATATTAATTATATAGAAGTCTATTTACTCTTAATTAGACTTAGTATCCTTCTAGAGGTATTTTATTAATAGAAGCTATTAATAAATAATTAATCTAAGCTTAATACCTTATCTTAATAAGCTACTTTAGTAATACTAGGCTTCTAATTTATATAAAAGACCTAAGCTAATTAATAAAGTATAAACTAGAGGCTTATAGTAGAGAGTCTAGATATTAAAGCTTAATTAGGTATAACTATCTTATTAAAACCTCTTTAGCCTAATATCTTAGTAGGAAACTCCTTATAATAAATATTAGAGTCTATAGTTATTCTTTAGCTCCTCTTCTTAACTACTAATTATTATAAAAGTAGTTTCTCCCGTCTTATAAATTAATTAGTAGACCTATAATAATTACTTTAATAAACTAAGGCGCTTATAAATAAATAAGAAGTATATTAGGGGACTTAGCCTTAATCTAGGTAATCATAGTATCCCTTATATCTCTATCTTTAAAGTCGTTTTCTATACCTCTTATTATATTATAGCAGAGCGGTTAGCTAGGCTTAGTAGGCCTTATAAGGTAATAAGTAACTACTAAGATATCCTTAGTATATATTAGAGTTACTAATTCGAGTATAGTAATAGTATTAAATATACTAGCTATAACTTACTATAAGTAGAAAGGGCGAATTACCTTCTCTATTACTTCTAAAGTTTTATTCTAATACTTACTTTATTAAGTATTAGAATAAGACTTTAGAAGTAATAGAGAAGGTAAAAGGGATATTATGATTCCTAAGTAGAGGGCGCGTCCTATATTTAATTAGCTAAAACTAGTAACTAAGCTTATTAGGAGGTCTAAAGCCTAGGATATCTCTATTACTTTATCCCTATACCTAAAACCTACTTATACTTAGTTTATAAGGTATAACCTCTATTAAAAGCTTAATATTAAGGATAGGGAGGTTAAAGGATTTTAACTCTTAGATATATATATCTAAGGCTTTATTATTATAAAAGATAACTTTCCCTATTATAATATATTAGAAGAGAAGTAAGTAAAGGGTAAGCGTAAGTAATTTATAGATTAAAGGGCTAAATAGAAGTAATATTAGAAGGAAAGAAGGAGCTATAACGTAATAGTTAATATTATATAGGTAATAGGTAAGTTAAGCTTAAAAGTAAATAATATATATATATAGGAGAGAGAGAAACTAGAGGGTCTAAGGGGTTAGGAGTACGTTTTTATATCTACTAATTACTTTAATAATATAGTAGTTTATTAGTAGCCTATAGAAGGAATAATTAACTCTCCTCCCTTATCCTCCTTAGCTTTAATAAAATAAAATAAAGCTAGGATAAAAACTTATAATAAATAGAATAGTAAATTAGGGTAGTTATATATAGGGAAAGAATAAAGGAAATAATAGTTAGTAATAGCTATTGAAATAAGTAGTTAGGTTATAAACTTAAATAAATATCCTCCTCTATCCCTTATTATTAACTTCTCCTCTTATAATAACTACTTTTACTTATCTATTTTAATCTTTATCTAGCTCCTTTATACTTTCTCTCTTATATCTATAAATTATATCTTCTTATTATAGCTAATTATAACTTCCTCATCTTAAGTATTAAAAATACTAATTAACCTCGCCCTTATTTTCTCCTATTAGTAGTAACCCTCTAGGTTATTAGTTCTAATATCCCTATACCTAAAATAAAGAAAGATAATATACCTCTTTTTATCTAGTACTCTAATAACTAACTTTAGGTATTTCTTCTCTCTTTCTTATTATTATTACTATACTTTCTAGCTAATAATTATAATTCTTAGGTAGCTATAAGCCTTACTTAGCTTTAACTTACTATTCCTAGTAATAAATACTTAGAAATAGCCTTTATATTATAAATATTCTCTAATAAAACTACTAATGTAATAAGGCTAGCTTTCTAGAAGGCTTATCTTAGCAAATAGGACTTTAAATAAATATTTAGGGTAACTAAGGGGTCTAGAGACCTCTACTATTAAGTCTTTATTTCTATTTTTATTATATTCCTCGCTAGATTATAGGAGATAAAGGTCTTTTAGCGCGTACTAGCTATATATAGCTTATTTATTTAATCCTAAGGTAGTTATAATACAATACCCTATATCTATTATAAAGAGTAGGCCTATACTACTAGGAACCCTATAACTAGTACCTATATCTATAAACCGTATTTTAAATATATTTCTAGACTAAGTATTCCTTATACTAACTACTTCTTCTATAAAACTTAAGAGAGTTACTTATATAATAATCTAAGTATCTATAAATACTATAGATATAGAATTAAGCGTAATAATAAGGTAAGGAGGGGCAGAGAGTTTAATAATATTAAGGAGATCTTATAATCCTAAATTCTAGTAGATATTATAATTATAGCTATAGCTAAGTTTAACTTCTCGCTCCTTTATAATAAATACTATTAATAAGCTTAGTAATATTACCCTAAAGCTAGGTTTATATACTCTTATTACTCTTTTATAATAAAGCTACTTCTAAAGTTTAACCTTATAGAGACTATAGACTACTTAGGGCTTTTTATTATAAATTAAAGTAGGAAAGAATAGGATTTCTAGATATATTTATATAGTATTAAGCTCGGAATTACGCCGCAGCCCCTTCGCAAAAAGACTATAATAAATTCACCTAGTTCGTAGGTATAATTCGGGAAATACTATATAGGTATTTTAACTTATACCCTCTACTAGTTAAGGAAAATAATATAGGAACTCTATATATTCCTACTACTCGTAAGCAAACCCTTATATAAAGTTAGATACGCGCTATACTAGGGCTAATTATATTAGAGCCGAACGGGCTACTAAGGCTCTTATAATAACACCCTCGCTAAACCTTCTAGTAAGGTGCTATAAAAGCTACTATATAAGATAACTTCTTAACCCAAAAGGTCGACCTTCTAATAAGGTACTAAAGGTAAATACTACTATATAAGAGGTAACTCCTTAACTAAAGAGGTCTTTCCTAAGAGGTTCTTATAACTAGAAGCATAAGAAGCTCTGCTATAAGCAGGGCTTTATACCTCTCCCTCTTCCTTATCTAACCTATAATAAATCCTTAACTATATTAATACTAGACCCTATATATAAAAGCGCTAAGCCCGCGCGAGGTATACCCTTTAATACTAATAATATATAAGAGCTCGCTAGAGAGTTTAGTATTAATATAATTAATAAAACCTACTCTTTTTTTAACTACTTTATTATATATAGAGAGTATATTATTAGTATAACCCTTAAGAGGGCTCTTATTAATACCCCTAGAGGGGATACTTGCTATTATATTATAACTAAGTAAGTAGACTTAGTAGTAAAAGCTAAGTAAGTTATTATATACCCTATAGAGTAGCCCTTCTTTAAGCAGGTCCTCCGCACTATTAAGGCAGAGGTAGCCTAGGCCCCTTAGGGGAATATTAATAAGTATAGCTTATGCTGAATAGAGAGAGCGTTACGAACGATAGCATAGCTGAAATTAATAAAGTCTAAAACGGCTAATATATAGGACGCTACTTACTAAAGATAGTAACGACTTCTAGCGGATAAAGCGGTAATGGAGGCGGTATTTAATAGTAGCGCGGGTAGTGCGCGAGAGGAAAAGTCGATAGTTTCGTAGTCTATTGAATAATTAAAAACTATATTGTTATCAATATGAAGTTAAAGATCGTAAGGCTATTACCGGGCATATATAAGTGCGGCTATGGTTAGGAAAGGTAGTTAGCAACTTAGGAGGTTATTAGGGATCACGTGACTAAAGGCTATATATTGTCAGGAGGCGCGGAGTTAGAAGGTCTATTGCACTTGAGCAGGTAAAATCACTATGCAGTGGCCAGAGGCCATTTATATAGTATAAAGAGGGTACAAAAGAAAGAAAAGGGGATAAGAAATTAGTTAGATTATAATAGAAAGTTAAAGCGAATAATATATAAATAGGTCTATAAAGCTAAATTTAAAGTATATCTAAGTATATAATTAATATAATCCCCTTTATAGATATCCTTCTCTTTCTCTTTAGTAGTAGATAATATAATATTAGTAATAATCCTTTCTAAGAGGGGGGGGGGTAGTAGAAAGGGTCTACTAATATCCTCTCTAGGGGCTAATTATTATAGTTTTAATACCCTCTTTCTCCTTTTCTTCTTCTCTCTTATCTTTAGGTTATTAATCTTATATTTATTTAGTAAGAGGGGTCTTTAGTATTATTATTAGAAAGATAAGGGTCTTATACTTCCCTAGGCTTAATAACCCTATTATAATTACTAATAGATATTAAAGTTATTTAGGCTATTATTATATTAAATAGTAGTAAGGAGGTATACCTAAATAGGTAGGGAGCTATTAATACTATCTCTTACCCTTATCCCTAAAGTTTAGTAATATTATCTCTAGAACCTTAAACTTTTAAAATAAGGAATAGAAAGAAAAGGAAATAAGAATAGGTCTATAAATTATTAATTAAAATAGGTTATACTAAAGGAAACCTTATATATTCCTTATGTTTTCTATTTTAATATATTCCTTCCCTTTCTCTTTTAATATCTTAGGAATCTTAATAACTAGCTATTACTTAGCTTTTAAAGCTTTAATTGCTTTTTCTAAATCCTTTAAATATTATCTTAATTATATTACTAATTATAATAAATCCTCTTCTTTCTCTTTATTACTTTCTCTAGATATTATAGGTTCCTCCTCCTCTTCCTTAGATATATAATTATTATATTCTTTATTCCCTAGCGCTAAGAAGACTTTTATTAGGTTTCTTTCTAGATTAGATCTATAAATATCTTAATTACTTAGCTCCTAATACCCTTTAGGAGCTTAAATAAATTTATAAAGTTAACTTCTACTAAATATCTTTCTAATAACCCTATTATATATTAATATTACTAATTAGTATAATAGAGCGTTTAGAGCTTATAATAGGGTATAGAAGGGACCTTACTATTAGTAGTTAAGCTTTTTAATAGATAACCTATTAATAGAACCCTTAATATTAAATACTAGTACTAAATTACTTACCTCTAGCTTCTCCTTCCTTATAATCCTCTTATATTAACTTCTATACTATTCTATAGTTTTCTTCTATTAATTATTAATTATCTTTTTAGCTTATTTTCTATCCTTATTAAGTTATAAGAAGGCTTATAGTTATATTTAAACCTCCTCTTCCTTTATTATTACTAAACCCTAATTAAGAACCCTCTAGGTTAGTATTAGGGTCTTAATAGAAGTAATAGGCTTAAACCTATATAATAAATAGAAAGGGCTAAAGCTAGTTAAAATATAAATACTTAATTAGTTTATAAATAAAGTAATAAGAAGATATAGTTAAGGATTAATATCTCTCTCTCCCCTAGTCTATATTAATAATATATAAGTATTTAGCTAATACCTAGTCTTAATTACTCTATTAGCCCTCGGGTTATATAGAGATATTACTTTCCTCCTTATATTATACTTCTTATTAAACTTAATAATAATATCCTTATTCTCTAAGCTTCTATTAATAACGAGTTCGCTATATAGTTTATAGTAATAGATAATCTCTTCCTAGATAAACTTTATAATCTTAGCTAAAGTCGCTCTCTTAAGTTAATAAGCTTTAGGCTATCCTATAAGTAGGTCCCTTACCTCTATAAGGTATTACTTATCTACTCTCTATATATCTAATAAGATCCTTATAAAGGGTAGTCCCTTTAGGGAGCTATAGGTCCTTATATTATATATATATTAAGTTCTCCTCTTCTAGTAATTAGGGTAACCTTTTAGGGATTTACTAATCTCTATATATATACTAGCCTAGATATAGTAATTAGATAGTCTCCTAGCTATAGCTTACTTACCTTAATAATTACTTTCTTTATAAGCTCTTATAATTAGCTTCTTCCTCTATTTAGGATTATTAATAACCCGCTATAGTATTAGTATTTAATTTATTAGTTTAGTAAAAAGCAAGTAGTTCTAAATATAATAATCTAATGCTCTAGTCCTAAAGTTATGATATCTTATTAATTAAGTTCCTAGAGGGTATCTCTATATTATTAAATAATAAGTAATTAATTAAGAATATATTAAATAAGTCTACGAATTATTAAGAAGTATATCTAGTATATTTATTATATTACTAATAACCTCCTTATCCCCTATTAGGACCTCCTCTATATATTACTTATTACTATAGTATTTAGCTTAATGAAAGAAAGAACTAGCTTCTATATTTATAAAGAGGATTTATAAATTAATCTAGGAGTTAATCTCCCCCTTAGGTTCCTTATTAATAATATTAGAAAGTCCCTAGGGCTTTTATAATAGGCTATCTACTATTATACTCTAAGTATTATAGATATATTATATTTTGAAGTTAAATATCTAAATCTATATAATCTAGTAAATAATAAGGGCTCCTAGGAGGTTTATAGCTACTTTATTAAGTTATATAACTAATATCTAAGTATCTATCTCTAGGATAAAATATTATCTATATAAGTAGTTTTATACCCCTTCAAAGCCTATAGAATATTATATAATTCCTTCTTCCCTATATTATATAATACCTTAGGTCCCGACTAAGTACTATTCTTAAAGCGAGAGACTATATACTAGTTATTAATAAATTATCCTAGGACTCCGCCCTATCCTATATTACTAGCGTTAGCTATAAGGTAAATATCTCCTCCTTTAGGGCTATAATCTATAGTAATAAGGATTAGGGCTTTTATAAGTATTACCTTTAAGGTATCTATAGCCATCTACTACTTCTCCTCCTAGCTAAATAAGATATCCTTCTTAAGTAAGTTAGTAAGTAGTATTATAATAATAGAGTAATCCTTTACCTAGGATCTATAGAATTTTATAATCCTAAGGAAAGCCCTATCTCTTAAAAGTTAGTATATTACTCTTAGTACTTAGGGCTATAATAGTAAGGGGTTTATTAGTCTCTAGTTACTAATCTAGTTAATCTCGCTATACTTATTAGCTTAGTAAGACTACTAATCTCTATATTAGTATTATATATAGCTATCTTAGCTACCTTAGCTATAACACGCTAGAACCTACTAATAGTATAAGAAAAGGAAAAAGGGAGGATTTTAGGGTCTATATTATTCCTATCTTAATTCTATAAGAATATATAGCTATTACTATTCCCTAGAACTAAGGTAAGTCTATAAATATCTTCCTCTCTTTTAAACTACGGTTATTATTAATCGTATTATTATTATTTATTATTTATAAATTTCTTAAGCTATTATTATATTCGACGTAGATTAATTATATATATATATATATATCAGTAGCGGGGATATATGGACGTAGCGAAGGCACTTCACTCTCTAAGAAGCTTATAAAGGCTATTAAAAAGAGTAAAGGAATCTACCTCTAGGTATTATTAATAAGGGCTAGAACTAGTAGGAACTATAAAAGATAATAAATAATATAACTCTACTTATACATAGATAAGAATATTAAAAGTAAGCTTAAAATATATATAGAATAATTCGTAGATCTGATTAAAAGAGATTATCTAAATTAGGTATAAATTTATTAAGAAAAATACTAGAAAACGAGGTATAAGATTATTAAGGTACTAATAGTAATAATATTATATATAATGCTTAAGTCCGCTATGCTCCTTACCTCCACGCTCCGCTCTATGGTCTTCCTATAATAGGCCCGTGCGCTAAGAGAGCTTTTCAAAATGCTGCGCAGCTAAGTCCATCTTATCCTATCCTAATATACCTTCCTAATAGCTTTAGGGGTTATTTGTCTAGTTATACTAATACTAACCTTCCTAGTTATTATTAGAAGTTTCATAGCTAGTATAAGATTCTTATTCTTATTTATTTTAAAATAACTTAGGTTTCTTCTAGTACTAGGATATTATAGTCTAGTTATTCACTAAGAGTATTAGCTCTTTTATTCTTATTACTTTCCTTATAGTTAATCTTAAAGTTAAACTGAAATAGGAATTCTAATTATCTAGTTTATTACATTAAATACGTTCAAGGTTATAAAATAGAGGAGCGGGTTTTATCGATCATATCGAGGCCAAACTCTCTAGCAACCCCCTCTGCGTTATTTACGCTAAAGGGCGTGCCTTACTCGGGCTTAGCGTATTTATATATAGGGTCTAGTATTAATATAGTTAAGGGATAAGGATAAGGAAGAGGGAGAGGTATAAAGCCCTACTCGTAGTAGTAGAGCTTCTTATACTTCTAGCTATAAGAACCTCTTAGGAAAGACCTCTTTAGTTAAGGAGTTACCTCTTATATAGTAGTATTTACCTTTAGTACCTTATTAGAAGGTTAACCTTTTAGGTTAAGGAGTTATCTTATATAGTAGCTTTTATAGTACCTTACTAGAAGGTTTAGCGAGGGCGTTTCTAGGCTATGAGAGCCTTAGTAGCCTATTTAGCTCTAATATAATTAGCCCTAGTATAGCGCGTATCCGACTTTATAATATTTAGAGGGTTTGCTTATAAGTAATAGGAATATATAGGGTTCCTATATTACTTCCCTTAACTAGTAGAGAGTATAGGTCAAAATACCTATATAGTATTTCCCGAATTATGCTTATAAACTAGGTGAATTTGTTATAGTCTTTTTGCAAAGGGGCTGCGGCGTAATTCTAAACTTAATAAGAGGTTATATAGCTTAGAGATAAGTAATAAGAAGTAATAATTCCTTAATAGTAATATTATTAAGTTTCTAATAGTTAATATATAGTTATTTCCTATTACTTTCCTTTAGTATAAAAAGTATTAGATACTCTATTAGTAATATTCAGGATTTAATAAATCCTTTATTAAGGTTCTCTTCTAGGTAAGCGTTAAGTAGTTCCATTTCCTCTTAATTAAGTCTATAGATCTTTTTAAATATTAGTTCTTTTCTTAGTTTTAGCTTAATCTTATAATTATAACTACTGTATTCTAGTAATCCTATATTAAGTTTTTAGTATATAACCTCTTATAATACTAGTATTTTGCTAGGATAGATAGTAATTAATCTTCTTTATTAATATTTATTACTAATAATATCCTAGTGCTTATATTTTTAATTTCTAAACATATAAGGTTTTATATTAGGCCTCTAGCTACTGCATAGTGATTTTACCTGCTTAAGTGCAATAGACCTTCTAACTCCGCGCCTCCTAATAATATATAGCCTTCAGTCACGTGATCTTGCTAACCACCTCTCCTAACTATAGCCGCACTTATATATACCTATAGTCTCACGATCTTTAACTTTATATTAATAATAATATGGTTTTTAATTATTTAATAGACTACGAAACTATTAACTTTTCCTCTTGCGCACTACCCGCGCTACTAATACCGCCTCTATTACTGCTTTATCCGCTAGAAGTTATTACTATCTTTACTATACCGTCGTTAGCAACGCTCTCTCTATATTAAAGTAGTTAGTATAAGCTATACTTACTAATATTCGCCTAGGCTACCTAGGCTACCTCTACCTTAGTAATATAGAAGACCTACTCGAAAAAGGGCTACTCTATAGGGTATATAACGACCCGCTAAACTTCTACTACTAAGTTTATTTACTTAGCTCTAATACTATCACGCCTTATAGAGTCCCCTATAGGGGTATTAAAGTAAGCCCTCTTAAGGGCTATATTAATAATATACTCTCTATATATAGCGGAGTAATTAATAAAGGAGCGGGTTTTATTAATTATATCGAGGCTAAACTCTCTAGCGATCCCCTCTATATTATTTATATAAAAAGGCGTACCTCGCTCGGGCTTAGTATATTTATATATAAGGTCTAGTACTAATATAGTTAAGGGATAAGAATAAGGATAAGGGAGAGGTATAAGGCCCTACTTATAGTAGAGCTTCTTATACTTCTAGCTATAAGAACCTCTTAGGAAAGACCTCTCTAGTTAAGGAGTTACCTCTTATATAGTAGCGTTTATAATACTTTTAATACCTTACTAGAAGGTCGACCTTTTAGGTTAAGGAGTTATCTTATATAGTAGCTTTCGTAGCACCTTACTAGAAGGTTTAGTAAGGGCGTTACTACGAGAGCCTTAGTAGCCTATTTAGCTCCGATATAATTAGCCCTAGTGCGGCGCGCGTCTAACTTTATATAGTAATATTTAGAGGGTTTACTTATAAGTAATAGGAATATATAGGGTTCCTATATTATTTTCCTTAACTAGTAGAGGGTATAGGTTAAATACCTATATAGTATTTCCCGAATTATACCTATAAACTAGGTGAATTTGTTATAGTCTTTTTGCGAAGGGGCTGCGGCGTAATTCCGAGCTCAAGGTTTTATATTGCTTTAGGAGTCTTTCTAGGCTTATTTAAGGTACCTCTCTTAAGTTATTACTAAGGGATTAAGTCCTCTACTTATTAGAGTTAGATAGTTCTCTAATTTATCTATAGGTTATACTTCTTTAACTATAAAAGCCCTAGGATAATATTATATATATCTCCTATCTCTATAACATTAAAGTAGAGTTACTCTTTCTAGCTATAGTAATTTAGAAGGGGTTATACTATCTCTAAATTAATAAAGCCTCTATTATATTAAGCTCGGAATTACGCCGCAGCCCCTTCGCAAAAAGACTATAACAAATTCACCTAGTTTATAGGTATAATTCGGGAAATACTATATAGGTATTTTAACCTATACCCTCTACTAGTTAAGGAAAATAATATAGGAACCCTATACGTTCCTACTACTCGTAAGTAAATCCTCTAAATATTACTATATAAAGTCGGATACGCGCTATACTAGGGCTTATTATATTAGAGCTAAACGGGCTACTAAGGCTCTTATAGTAACGCCCTCGCTAAACCTTCTAGTAAGGTAAAAGCTACTATATAAGATAGCTCCTTAACCTAAAAGGTTAACCTTCTAGTAAGGTACTAAAGGTAAAAGCTATTATATAAGATAACCCCTTAACCTAAAAAGTTAACCTTCTAGTAAGGTACTATAAACGCTATTATACGAGAGGTAACTCCTTAACTAAAGAGGTCTTTCCTAAGAGGTTCTTATAGCTAGAAGTATAAGAAGCTCTGCTATAAGCAGGGCCTTCTACCTCTCCCTCTTCCTTATCCTTATCCCTTAACTATATTAGTACTAGACCCTATATATAAATATAATAAGCCCGAGTAAGGCACGCCCTTTAGTATAAATAACGTAGAGGGGGTCGCTAGAGAGTTTGGCCTCGATATGATCGATAAAACCCGCTCCTCTATTATATTAAACCCTATCTCTTTTAATATCTTATAGGTAATACTTACTTCTTAAAGTCTTCTTCTTCTTAGTAATTTATTATTAATTTATTATTCTTAGTAATATAAAATTCTCTGATATTTTATAGCTTATTATTATAAGTGCTAGTTCTCTATTAATTATTTCATTAATTATAAGGTATAATCCTTCTATAAGTAGTATCTTAGTATTATATAAGGATTTTATTATTACTATTTATTATTATTTTATATTAGTAGGTAGGTCTAGTTTATTAATTATTATATACCTCTAGGTATTATAATCCGCTTTCCTTTATATTATGCTTTAGTTAAGCTATTTTCTCTAATATGTACTTATAATAAGCTGCTTCCTTCTTATAGTAATTATAAGGCTTTTGCCTTCTATATTAAATAGACCTTATATTAGTCTTACTAGAACCTTTCCTATAATATAGTTTTATTATTTAAATAAGATATAGGGTAATTATAGCTTAGTATAAACGTTATAGTTCTATTCTTGTTAAAAGATTATAGTTATTAATAAGGAAGTAAAATAGCGAGGTAGGTATAAGAGATAGGTTATCCGTTCTTCTTGTAGGGGTAGAATTAGTAGTTATATTTTTCTCTTAGATATTCCTTATACGTATTATTAAGGTAATATACCTAAAATACTTAGTAGTATATAGGGTATATAATTATAAGTTAGGGATTATCGTATTATATTATAATTAATTCTAGTATATATTTATATTATGTTAATATAGTGCTATAGAAGTGGACTATTTAGTTATTATAGAGAGGTTTAATATCTCTATACTAAAATAGGTTAAGCTTTTCTTCATTAGATATTTCCTCTTTAGAACTAGTATTACTAATACTAGGATTATATCTATAAGTAACTTCTAGCTAAGTATATTAGTATATAACGTTACGAGGTTTATCTAAATTATAGGGGGTATTTAGTTCTTCTCCTTAAGTCTAGTTATTAAATTATTATATTATATAAGGGTCGAGGTTCTCTTTAGTATCCTTATTAGGAGTATTAGATTCCTCTTATAATACCTCTTTATTAATATATTAGATTTACTTAGGGTTATTCTTAGTATTAACTTATTATTTTATTTAGAGTTAAATAGCTCTAATCTATTATTACTATATAGTATTATTAGGTTCTTGAATCGTTTCTTCTTAATATACCCTAAGGGCTATTCTAAGACGTGAGGTACTAAGTTTATTTATCCTATATAGTATTATAGGTATTAGCAAATCTAGTCGTTCTTCTTATAATATTTTATTAGGTTATTTAGTTACCTTTCTCTCAATTTTAGTATTACTATAGTACCCTATTATAATAGTCTTAATTAGTACTAATTAAACTCTAGTGAGGTTATATCCTAATTAATAGGGGTTCTTAGGGTACTATCCTACTTATTCCTTAGAATCTAAGTAAATTCTATAATTGTTATTGAAATAAGTAGTTTGGTTAGGTTATTCGTATAGTACATATTTAGTAGCAGTACCAATTTATTAGGTATACTTAGGAACTAGTATAAATAATCTCTTCTTAGGCTAGTAATAATCTTATATTATATATCCTAGTTTATTATAGTTGTAGTACTTAAAGGTTATCTAATTAGTATTCTAATCCTTATAAGCTTTATTCAGGTCTATAGGCCTGCTATAATATCTATAAGTAGTAGTATATTATAGTGCTCGGGGGTTATATTATTCGTTATAGGGTTATTTAGTATAGTAGTTATTACTAGCTTAATATAGATTACGTAGTTACTATTAGAGTTTATATCCTTAGTTAGGGAATTATTATTATTCTCCCTTTTCTTTATATTATTTATAAAGTTAATTATTAATATTAATAGTAAGTTTAGTATACTAAAAGAAGTTATTAGGTCGGTCGACCTTACTAATCTTATTCTTAACTTTATCCTTAAGATTAGTATAGCATATAAAGATCTTACCTTTATTAATTAAATCTACCTACATATAAATATATTTAAATTCTATAGTATAGTCCTCAGCTAATTTAGTCTCTTTAAAGCAAAGTAAGTCTTATTTAGCTTATTACTTTTTTATTTAAAGCCTAGAATAGAGACTTTAAGGAGTACTTAAAGCCTTAGAAGTTACTAAAGATATCTTATACTTCTATAGAAAATTTATCTAGTATTTCTTTATTAAAGTATTCTTTAAAGAAAAGTTTAAATTACTATAAGGCTTATCTCCTAAGGAAGGTTAAAATATACTAGACTTTCTAGCCTCTGGCCACTGCATAGTGATTTTACCTGCTTAAGTGCAACAGACCTTCTAACTCCCCGCCTCCTGACAATACACAGCCTTCGGTTACGTGATCTTGCCGACCACCTCTCCTAACCACAGCGTGGCTTTCGCAGCACCTTCAGCACCTGGCTAGAAGGTCGACCTTTTGGGTTAAGGAGTCATCTCATATAGTAGCTTTTACCTTACTAGAAGGTTCAGCGAGGGCGTTTCTAGGCCACGAGAGCTCTAGTAGCCGGTTTAGCTCTAATATAATTAGCCCTAGTACGGCATATATCGAACTTTATATAGTAATATTTAGAGGGCTTATTTATAAGTAATAGGAATATATAGGGTTCTTATCTTATTTTCTTTAACTAGTAGAGGGTATAAGTTAAAATACCTATATAGTATTTCCTAAATTATACCTACGAACTGGGTAAATTTATTATAATCTTTTTATAAAGGGGCTGCGGCGTAATTCCGAACTCAATACTAGACGTTCTTAGTTTTACTTTAGAAATTATTATAATAGAAATCCTAGTAGTTCTTATCTTAGATTAGAAACCCCTTAAGTTATCCTAAGGTATTATTAAAAGGATTAGATAAGCTAAGCTTAAGTTTCTTATTTCTATTTATAATAACTACCTAAGTATTAATAGCGTTCTAGAGTATTTAGTTTTAATACTCTAAGTTAATGGTTTACTATTACAAAGTTCTAATAACTTACTAAAGTTTACTAAGAGCACTTACATTATTATTAAATAAGGCTTATATCTTCTTAATATATTAGTTAGCTTTATTAAGCTACTCTTATAAGCTATTATTATTGGACTTATTACCTTATATCTTAGTATTTTTAAGTTCTCTTATTATATTCCTAGTAGGCTATTATTCTAAGTTAGTAAAGAATCTAAGTATAGGTGTTTTAGCTAAAGTATAGGAAGATATATTATTATTTTTATTATTAATAGGTATTAAAGGTTAACTTATTAAATAGGAGTAATTAAAGTATTATAGTTAGCTATCTAATAATAGGGTTTCTACTAATAGAAGCTAAGGGATAATACTTAGTAATAATAAGGTTTAGCTAGTCTATATTACTAGGATAGTTCTAGAGGTTAAGGGCTATAGTAATTAGTTATAATCCTTATAAGGTAATATATAATATAAAATAAGCTAAGAGTATCCTAGGGATAATTATAAAGTTAATTACTAAAGAGCTATGAGAGTCTATCCCTAAGCTAGGCTTAAGTTTATATTATATATAAGTCCTAAATAGTTTATTTTTTAGTCCTAGTAGGTACTAGTTCTCTACCTATAATAAGCGCTTATAATACTAAGAGTAAGCTACTTATAGTTTCCTGTATTAGTGCTTATGCTTTCTTATTATAATATAACTTACATTATAGTTCTTCTATACTAAGTAAGGCTTATTATTCCCGTATTATCCTATATATAAGTATCGTTAGGCGCTAGGTATGCCTGCGGGGCAACCTTGGTCCTTCTATATCCAACGGGTCGTAACACCCTATCTATAACTAGGAAATAATAGTAATTATTCTAGTATTAGAGGAATAGAGAGCTAAACTCTCTATAGTTACCTAGTATTTTAAGGTTATTATAAACTACTAATTACTACTCTACTTTATAACTAAATAGCTCTTAAATATCCGCTAAGCTTACTAGTTAGGTATTTTAATAAGCTTTATCTTCTATAATTAGTACTACCTATAGTAGGAAAATATACTAATAGATACCCTTTTATAGAAAAATAAGATCGCTATGCCGTCGTTAGCAACGCTCTCTCTATTTAGCATAAGCCGTACTTACTAACGTTCCCCTAAGGGGCCTAGGCTACCTCTGCCTTAATAGTATAGAGGACCTGCTTAAAGAAGGGCTACTCTATAGGGTATATAATAACCTACCTAGCTTCTACTATAAAGTCTACTTACTTAGCTATAATATAATAGCGAGTATCCCCTCTAGGGGTATTAATAAGAGCCCTCTTAAGGGCTATATTAATAATATACTCTCTATATATAATAGAGTAGTTAAAAAAGGAGCGGGTTTTATTAATTATATTAATACTAAACTCTCTAGTAAGCTCTCGCACGTTATTAGTATTAAAGGGTATACCTCGCGCAAGCTTAGCGTTTTTATATATAGGGTCTAGTACTAATATAATTAAGAGATAAGGATAAGGAAGAGGGAGAGGTATAAGGCCTTACTTATAGAGCTTCTTATACTTCTAGCTATAAGAACCTCTTAGGAAAGACCTCTTTAGTTAAGGAGTTACCTCTTATATAGTAGCGTTTATAATACCTTGCTAGAAGGTTAACCTTTTAGGTTAAGGAGTTATCTTATATAGTAGCTTTCGCCTTACTAGAAGGTTTAGCGAGGGCGTTATTACGAGAGCCTTAGTAGCCCGTTTAGCTCTGATATAATTAGCCCTAGTACGGCGCGCGTCTAACTCTATATAGTGATATTTAGAGGGTTTGCTTGCGAGTAGTAGGAATATATAGGGTTCTTATATTATTTTCCTTAACTAGTAGAGGGTATAAGTTAAAATACCTATATAGTATTTCCCGAATTATACCTGCGAACTAGGTGAATTTGTTATAGTCTTTTTATAAAGGGGCTGCGGCGTAATTCCGAGCTTAATAGAAAAATAAGAACCTCTAAACCTAATAAGCTATCTATAAGTCCAACTATACCTAAGTATTACTACTACTTACTTACTTATCTCTCGAAGTAATAAGTAAGCTATATTAACTACTTAAGACTACCCTAAACTACCTTATAGTAGCTATTAGCGCTTTAGAGCTAGAAAATAAGCTAAAAGGCTACCTCCTAGTTAAATATATCCTCTAGTTAAAGTATAAACCTAATATATTATTACCTAAGCTGCTTAAAATACTTACTATTACTAAAAAGGAACGCTAGAGGATATAAGAAGGGCTCCTAATAATAAATAGAAAGCTTATAATACCTAAGGAGGATAACTTATATATAGGACTAATCTATAAGGTATATACTTAAAAGCTTATAATATATCTAGGTTAAAATAAGACTATTAAGCTTTCAAAAGAGCGCTACCTTTAGCCCTAGTTAACTATTAATATTAAATAGTATATTTATAACTACTATACTTACTATTAGGCTTAGAGGCTAAGGGATAAGCCCCTAGGCGAGTTAAAACCCCTATTAATACTAGGCTACCCCTAGGAATATATTATAATAGGTTTTATATTATACCCACTAGATTAATATAGGTATAATATCGTATTTATAGTAGTATACTAGGATAGGATAAGATAGACTTGGCTACGTAGCTTTTGAAAAGCCGCCTTAGCGTACGGACCTATTGCAGGAAGACTATAGAGTAGAGCGTAGAGGGGAGGAGCATAGTAGACTTAAGTATTATTTATATATTATTACTATTAGTACCTTAATAATCCTATACCTCGTTTTATAATATTTTCTCAGTAAATCTATGCCTAATTTAGATAACCTCTTTTAACTAGATCTATAAATTATTTTATATATCTTTTAAGCCTATTTTTAATACTATTACCTATTTATAAGTAGAGTTATATTATTTATTATCTTTCTAGTTCCTATTAGTTCTAGCCCTTTTTAATAGTACCTAGAGGCAGATTCTTTTACTCTTTTTAATAGCTTTTGTAGGCTTCTTAGAGAGTTAGATACCTTTGCTATATCTATATATCCCCGTTATTAATATATATATATATATATATATATATAATTGATCTACTTTAAATATAATAATAGCCTTAAAGAAATCTATAACTAACGTATAATAATAATATAATTAATAACAAATACAATTTAGAAGAGAGGAAGATATTTATAAACCTATCTTAGTTCCAAGGGAATAGTAATAGCTATACTTTCTTATAGAAATAAGGTAGGAATAATATAGACCCTAAATTCCTCCCTTTCTCTCTTTTTATACTATTAATAGGTTCTAGTAAGCATATCCCTTTCCTTACCCCTTATATATTATTATAACTACTATTATTTAACTAGCGAGTTATAGCTAAGGTAGCTAAGATAGCTATATATAAGACTAATATAGTAATTAGTAGTCTTATTAAGCTAATAGGTATAGCGAGATTTACTAGATTAGTAACTAGAGACTAATAAACCCCTTACTATTATAGCCCTAAGTACTAAGAGTAATATACTAACTTTTAAGAGATATTAATATAATAAAGCTATAGATTCTTCTAAAATAAGAGCGTTATTAAGAAAACCTTGCTATATTAATTAATAAGACTTAAAGTAGATCTATAAGAGCTTAGAGTAGTAAGATCGAGGTTACTAGACCTTTCCTATATTTATTTAGTTATTTATTTTATATTATTTCCTTTTTTATTTTATTTTAAAAGATTTATAACTACCTACTTTATCTTTCTATTTAAAAGATATTATAATTATAACTTTCTTTTATTAACTAGAAGACTTTATTACTTTAATTATATAATATTAACTTTAATATTTATAGACCTATAAGTATTATATCTTCTTTTCTTTTAGCTAATTTAGATATTAGATCCTCTTCTAATAAGGGGAAGTAGCCTAAAGAGAGATTTATAAGAGCTTTATTTAATAAGAGATAACCTTATATTATAAAGTAGCTAGCTTCTAATAATAATATAAATAGATCTATAAATCTTACTTTAGGGATAGGGGTAATACCCTTAAGTACTCTATATTCTCCTAAAGGGACGTATACTAATTAGGATATTATAACCCTTACTAATCTCCTTATAAGATACCTTATTATTATAGTAATAACTCCCTACTCTACTAAAGCGCCTAAGTTTATTACTACTAATATCTCTAACTTTATTACTAATTATAAGAGCTTTTTAAAGCTTTACTATAAGACTAATAATAATATAAAGAATAAGGTCTATATATATAGCTCTAGTAACTACTAAGATATAGTAAAATCCTAAATTAGTAAAGCTAAAACCTAGAAAGAAGCTAAGGAGAAGCTTCTATACTAGTTTAGATTTATAAACTTAGAGTCTTAATAAGACCCTAATAAGGATCTTTAGAACCTGGTTATAGGATCTTATATTAAGAATAATAACTCTTCCTAAGTTATAATATTAATTATTACTATTTAATAGCTTTAATAGAGAGCTATTTAATAAGGAGATCTAGAGCTTATTAATACTAAGCTTATTTATATAGCTTATTACTACGGCCTCTAGCCACTGCATAGTGATTTTACCTGCTTAAGTGCAATAGACCTTCTAACTCCGCGCCTCCTAACAATATATAGCCTTCGGTCACGTGATCATAACTCTCCTAACTATAGCTATACTTATATATACCTATAGCCTCACGATCTTTAACTTTAAATTGATAATAATATAGTTTTTAATTATTTAAACTATGAAACTATTAACTTTTCCTCTCGTATACTACCCGCGCTGCTAATACCGCCTCTATTATCGCTTTACCCGCTAGTTATTACTATCTTTATAGTCCTCATATTCGATCGGGTTAGCTAACGCCTTCGTAGCTATACCGTCGTTAGTAACGCTCTCTCTATATCATAGTTAGTATAAGCTATACTTACTAACCCCTAAGGGGCCTAGGCTGCCTCTACCTTAATAGACGGAGAACCTGCTAAAGGAAGGGCTATACTATAGGGTATATAATAACCTACCTAGCTTCTGCTACTAAGTTTACTTACTTAGCTATAATATAATAATAGGTATCCCCTCTAGGGGTATTAATAAGAGCCCTCTTAAGGGCTATACTAATAATATACTCTCTATATATAATAGAGTAGTTAAAGAAGGAGCAGGTTTTATTAATTATATTAATACTAAACTCTCTAGCGAGCTCTTATATATTATTAGTATTAAAGGGTATAGCTCGCGCAGGCTTAGCGTTTTTATATATAGGGTCTAGTACTAATATAATTAAGGATTTATATAGGTTAGATAAGGATAAGGAAGAGGGAGAGATATAAGGCCCTACTTATAAAGCTTCTTATACTTCTAGCTATAAGAACCTCTTAGGAAAGATCTCTTTAGTTAAGGAGTTACCTCTTATATAGTAATATTTATAGTACCTTGCTAGAAGGTCGACCTTTTAGGTTAAGGAGTTATCTTATATAATAGCTTTTACCTTTAGTACCTTACTAGAAGGTCGACCTTTTAGGTTAAGGAGTTATCTTATATAGTAGCTTTTCTAGGCTATAAGAGCCTTAGTAGCCCGTTTAGCTCCGATATAATTAGCCCTAGTATAGCGTATATCTAACTTTATATAGTGATATTTAGAGGGTTTGCTTCCGAGTAGGAACGTAGAGGGTTCCTATATCGTTTTCCTTAACTAATAGAGGGTATAGGTTAAAATACCTATATAGTATTTCCCGAATTATGCCTGCGAACTAGGTGAATTTGTTATAGTCTTTTTGCGAAGGGGTTGCGGCGTAATTCCGAACTTAATAGCTTATTACTACTTTTTAGAGAGATCTACAAGATCTATAGCTTAAAGTCCTAGTAATTAGCTTACTAAGGTTATTTTAAAGTAGTAAGTTATAATAGAAGATACTCTAATTAAATAGTTTATTACCTATTAGAAACTTTAGTAGTTATCTAGCCTTCTTAAGCCTGAACTAATAATAACTCTTTAAGTCCCTATAAAAATAATTCTAATAAGGTAAAATGCTAAAGCTAAGGAACCCTCTATAGCCTAGAACACTAGCTTAATTATTAACTCTCTTATAGAGAACTTTAGGAGCTTAAATATTAATAAGCTAATTATAAGAAGGATATCTTAACCTTTATTAATAGAGATGCTAGCTAAAAAGATAATACTTTTAATTTAAATACTATAGAAGCTACTAAACCTTATAAATAATAATCTTAGGACTATTTATAGATTTAATACTAATAATAGTAATACTTTTACCTATAAGCTAGATATAGAGATTATTAAGGAGGATATTAGTAATACTAAGGATTTAGAAAAGGTAGAGTAAGAGGAGGCTATAAAAGCTTCTAATAAGATAAGCTATTATAATATATACCTTTCTAGGCTAAGGGAACTTACTGGTTTTATAGCGCTATTAACTATTATATTATTAGCTATATTAAGTATCTCGAGGCTAGCTAGAATAGGGTCTACTATTATATATTATATTACTACTTTATTAGCACCCTAGGTATAAATACTAAGGTTAAGATAGGTATTATTAATAAAGGCTATAACTATAAATTAACTAATAGCTAGACGATTCTAAAGTATATCCTAATTAATAAGGATACCTTTATATACTATATAGTTATTATAAGTAAGTTAGTATAGAAGTAGTAGCTAAAGCTTCTAAAAGAAGTTATAAGGGCTATTAATTATAATAAGATACGCCCTAAACTATCTATTAGCTTTACGAATTTATTAAAGGATATTATATAATTATATAACTTTATAGGTATAATATTCGTTAGGTTTAAGCTAAAGAACTAGTATATTAACCTAGTAAAAGATATTACTAGTATAAAATGAGGGAAAGCTAGAGGTTATTATATAGAACCTTATAATACTTATTTTTACTAGTCTTTCTAAATAATAGACCTACTTATAATTTAAAACCCCCTTATTTAAATTACTTAGAGAGTTATAAAGCTATTAAATAATAAGAAAGAAGCTAAAGGCGCTATACTACTAGATACCCCTAAGGAATAAGTTAAGTAGTAAAAGTAGGATAAATAAAATAAGCTTTAGATTTAATATAGTAATTTCTAAACTAGCTATATTTATACGCTTAAGCTATATAATAAGAGACTAAATAGGAAGGTAGTTATCTCTAAAGCCTTCCTTTATTAGAACTAGCTTAATTAGAATAGAATAGTTTATAATACTACTAAAGCTATAATTAATAGGTATAAGGATAGATATAACTGAAAGGTATAAGAGGTCTTTATTCTTATTAATATAGTACTTCTAAATTAATTTAATAACATAGGAGCTAGTAATAGGGAGCTATAGGAATAGATAAATCGATAGAATAATAATAAGAACTATTCTAAAGGCTAAGCGACTTTAGTAGCTATTTATATAGACTTGCTTAAGTACTTATAGACTAAGGTAATTTAATTTAACTATTATATAATTAATCCTATTATTAAAATAGGTATTATAATAGAAAATTAGGATTCTATATTACTTCTACTACTAAGGTATATTACTATCCTAGACTTTATTATAACCTACTAGTAGATTATTATTGCTCTTTATACCCCTATGAATATATTAATTAGAGGGATTATTAATAGTAGCTTAGCTATTAACCTTATTAATAAAAGTTATCCTAAGCGCCTAGGCTTATAGAGCGATATAGTTAAGATAAATATAGGGATCTATAGGATTACTAATAGAGAGTAGAGGACCTAATTTATAGGTATAATTATAAATAATATTTATATTAATAGTAATTAGATTTAAGATATTAGCTTTTTCATTTTCCCTAAAAATACTTATAATAAGGACCTAGTATTAGGAGCTCTTTTTATCTTAATAACTTAAATAATACTAGATTATATATAGAACTAGATTATTAGAGTCTTTTAGTCTAGGAATATTAAGATTAATATCCTACTATTATTCTATATAGGAGATTAAACTACTCGCTTCTTAGAAATTATTACTAAGATAGATTACTTTATTTCTTCTTAGTATTAATATATCCTCTTATCTCTTATAGAGGAGGGGAAATAGAGGTTACTATTAATAAACCTAATATAGTAATAAGCTTAGGCTTTTTAGGAGATAATTAATATATTAATAATACTAAAGATAATAAAGAGCTAGATATAATACTAAGGAGTATAAGAGTATATTAGGATATTAAAGCAATTTAATAAGCTTTTGAAAGCTCTTATAACCTATTAGGTAAACTTAAGTAATAGCTAGATCTAAATAAGAAAGTTATTACTATTTCTAAAGAGTTTAGATTAATTTTTAAAAAAGTCCTAGAGATTATAATGTATAATAAAGTTACCCCTAAGCTTAATAATATCTATAAAGCGATTATAAGTATAGGGTATATAATAAGATATAATAGCTATAATATTAATTATTTATATTATATTTATAGACCTAAGAAAAGAATATTAAAGAAGAAAGCGCTTAGGAGGAAGTATAAGTTAGTATATTAGAGAGGTATTAAAGTTATTATAGCTATAAATACTACTTTCTCCTATAATAATTATAAACCTATACTAATAATACCTATATTACTAATAGAAGATATTAATACAATATATAAGATAAAGGATAAGAAGATTTAACCTATTACTATATTAGATAGTTTAACCCTAGATAGAGACCTAGAGTAGAAAGTAAAGGTATAAGTAAGGGCTAAGGAGAATATAATACTAGATTTTAGCGCCCTATTTATAAGCCTAGTTATACTAAAGTTTTTAATTATTAAGTAAGGAATAAGGCTTATAAGAGCTTAATAAGAAGCTATCCTAAAGATTATTAATTATCTATAGCTTAAAGAAAAGAAGCTCCTTTTAGCTATTCTTATTATAAGAGAGAAGGCTTTAGCCTAGGAATTTAAGTATTATAGCTCTATATACCTTTCTATTATATCTCTATAGATAATTTAAATAATATTATATAAGATATAGTAAGTAAAAGGAATACTAATATTTAAAGAACTAGAGTAGGATATTATGATAATTCTTAAGGATAGACTAAAAAAGGGAATCTTTAAGTAAAGTTATATAGCTTATTATAATCTATTCTTTCTTATATATAAGAAAGATAATAACATAAAGCTTATTAACTTAGTAACTAAGATAAATATAGTTATAATATAAGATATAATACTACCCCCTTTAGTAGATAATTTCTTAGAAGACTTTGCTATATATTAACTATTATTACTACTAGACTTCTTCTTAGGATATTACTAAGTCCCCTTAGACCCTATAAGTAGAGACTTAATAATATTTATATTACTTATTAGGTTACTATAGATATATATATTATCTTAAGGAGCGATAAACTTAGTTACTTAGTTTACATATATTAGAATTAGAATCCTATATAACCTTATCCCTAGCTATTATAAAGCCTTCTTTAATTTTATCGCTATTAAAGGACTAACTTTATAATATAATAAAGAGGAGATTTAGTCTTATCTAGGGATTTATAGATTCATTTTAGAATACTTATAAAATATTAATTATGTCCTAGATAATTTTGAGCTAGCGGAGTATATAGTAGTAGTAATTAAGTTATAATAGGCCTAGGAAGTAGTAATAATTATTAGCTATAAAGATAGTTAAGATCTATAAATAAGCTACTTATACTAGTTTAATAAAGTTAAGAGCTTTCCTTAGAATTATAACGTTCTATAGATCCTAGGTAAAGGATTACTCTATTATTATAAAGCTATTTATTAACTTACTTAAGAAGGATATCTTATCTAGCTAGGAGGAGAAGTAGTAGATAGCTATAGATAGCTTAAAGATAATACTTATAAGAGCCCTAATCCTTATTACTATAGATTATAGCGCTAGATGAGGAGATATTTACTTTATAGTTAATATTAATATTATAAGATAGGGTAGAGCCCTAGGATAAGTTATTAATAACTAGCGCGTAGTCTCTTACTTTAAGAGTAGTAGAACTAGAGCTATTATATAATATTAAGAAGAAGGAATTATATAATATTCTAAAAGCTTTCAAGAGGGTATATAACTATCTATATAGATAATACTTTATTCTAGAGATAGATACTTAGATATTAGTTATATAACTTAATAGAGTAGCTATTAAGTTCTTATTAAGTTCGGAATTACGCCGCAGCCCCTTCGCAAAAAGACTATAATAGATTCACCTAGTTCGTAGGTATAATTCGGGAAATACTATATAGGTATTTTAACCTATACCCTCTACTAGTTAAGGAAAATAATATAAGAACCCTATATATTCCTACTACTTATAAGTAAACCCTTATATAAAGTTAGATACGCGCTATACTAGGGCTAATTATATTAGAGCTAAACGGGCTACTAAGGCTCTCGTAATAATACCCTCGCTAAACCTTCTAGCAAGGTGCTATAAAAGCTACTATATAAGATAACTTCTTAACCTAAAAGGTTAACTCTTTAGTAAGATACTAAAGGTAAACGCTACTATACGAGAGGTAACTCCTTAACTAAAGAGGTCTTTCCTAAGAGGTTCTTATAGCTAGAAGCATAAGAAGCTCTACTGCGAGCAGGGTATAGAGTAGCTATAGACCTCCTAGACGCCCTTATTATTCCCTAGATTATATAGATTTAGATATTTAACTTCGAAGTATAATATATCTATAATACCTAGAATATAATAGTAGATAGCTTATTATAGAAACCCTAGGACCCTTCTAATACTATTAATAAGGAAGTTAAGGGGGAGATTAACTCCTAAATTAATTTATAGATCTTCTTTATAGATATGGAAGCTAGTTCCTTCTTTAATTAAGCTTTATATTATAGTAATAAGTAATATATAGAGGAGGTCCTAGTAGGGAATATAGAGGTTATTAGTAATATAATAAATATCCTAGATATACTTCTTAATAATTTATAAGCCTACTTAGTATATTCTTAGTAAATTACTTATTATTTAATAATATAGAAATACCCTCTAGAGATTTAATTAGTAAAGTATTATAACTTCAAGTCTAAGGTATTAGATTATTATATTTAGAACTACTTACTCTTTACTAGACTAATAAATTAAAAGCTAATATTATAATAAGTTATTAATAATTATAGATAGAGGAAGAAGCTAATTATAAGAGCTTATAAGGAGAGTAGTTATTAAGGTAAGTAAGCTATACCTAGAAGATTATCTAATTACTATATCTAGGCTAGTATATAAATAGAGATTAGTAAATCCCTAGAAGGCTACTCTAATTACTAAAAGAGGAGAGCTTAATATATAAATAATATAAGGACCTATAGCTCCCTAAAGGGACTACCCTTTATAAGGATCTAATTAGATATATAGAGAGTAGGTAAGTAATACCTTATTAAGATAAGGGATCTCTTAGTGAGATAGCCTAAAGCTTACTAGGTTAAGAGAGTAACTTTAGCTAAAATTACTAAGTTTATTTAGGAAGAAAATATTTATTATTATAAATTATATAATAAACTTATTATTAATAGAGGCTTAGAGAATAAGGATACTATTATTAAGTTTAATAAAAAATATAGTATAAGAAGGAAAGTAATATCTATATATAACCTAAGGGCTAGTAGAGTAGTTAAAACTAGTTATTAGCTAATTACTTATATATTATTAATATAAACTAGAGGAGAGAGAGATATTAACCCTTAATTATACCTTCCTACTACCCTATTTATAAACTAATTAAGTATTTATACTTTAACTAGCTTTAGCCCTTTCTATCTTTTATATATATTTAAACCTATTACTCCTATTAAGACCCTAATACTAACCTAGAGGGTTCTTAATTACAATCTAATTATAATAAAAGAGAAGGAGGTTTAAATACATCTATAAGCTTTCTTATAACTTAATAAGAATAGGAAGTAAGCTAAAAAGATAATTAATAATTAATATAAGGAAACTATAAAATATAATAATAATTAATATAAGAGGATTATAAGGAAGGAGAAGCTAGAGGTAGGTAGTTTAATACTAATATTTAATATTAAGCATTCTATTAATAAATTATCTATTCAAAAGCTTAATTACTAATAGTAAAGCCCCTTTTATATCTTATTATAAGCTCTAAACGCTCTATTATATTATTTAGGAATATTAATAAGTAATAAAGTTATTAGAAAGATACTTAGTAGGACTTAACTTTATAAATCTATTTAAGCTTCTAAAACGTATTAGGAATTAAATAATTTAGATAATTATAAGTCTAATTTAGAAAGAAACCTAGTAAAGGTTATCTTAATACTAGGGAATAAAGAGTATAATAATTATATTTTTAAAGAAGAGGAGGAGGAACTTATAATACCTAGGGAAAGTAATTAAGGAAAAGAGGAGGATTTATTATAATTAATAATAAGATTAAAATAATATTTAAGGGATTTAGAGAAAGTAATTAAAGCTTTAAAAGCTAAATAATAGCTAATTATTAAGATTCCTAAGATAATAAAGGAGAAAAAGAAGGAGTATATTAGGATAGAGGATCTAGGGGATATATAAGGTTTCCTTTATTATAACTTATTTTAATTAATAATTTATAGACTTATTCTTATTTTCCTTTCTTTTTATTACTTAGTTTAAAAGTTTAAAATTCTAGGGATAATATTCCTAAACTTTAGGGATAAGGGTAAGAGATAGTATTAGTAACTCCTTACTTATTTAAAAATACCTGCTTTTACTATTTAATATAATACTAGCTTAGATAGCTTTAATATCTATTAGTAATTATAATAAAGTTATTAAGCCTAGGGAAATATAAGACCCTTAACCTATTAGTAATAATACTAAAGACCCCTCTTACTAAATAAATATAAGATTAATAATCTACAGATAAGAGAGAAGAAGAGAAGGAGAAAGAAGGGTATTAAAATCGTAGTTATTAGCCCCCTAGGGAGGATATTAATAAACCTTTCTTACCCCCCCCCCCTTCTTAGAAAGAATTATTACTAATATTATAAAGATTATTACTAACCTTAGATTATCTACTACTAAAGAGAAAGAGAAGGATACTTATAAAGGGGATTATATTAATTTTATACTTAGATATACTTTAAATTTAGCTTTATAAACCTATTTTTATATTGTTCGCTTTGATTTCTTATTATAACCTAACTAGCTTCTTATTCCCTTTTTCTTTTTACCCCCCCTTATATTATATAAATATATCTAGAAATCCTATTTTCTTATCTTAATTTATAATATAAAGCTTTAATTAGTTTATAATTTCTATAAGGTTAAACTCTAGAAGTAGCTTTATTATAAAAGGGTAATAAGAGTATATAAACCTAGCTTTAGGGCAATATTCCTAGGCTTATTAATAATATTTATTATAAAGGAGCGAGAAGTTAAACTTAGCTATAGCTATAATTATAATATTTACTAGGATTTAGGACTATAGGATCTCCTTAATACTATTAAACTCTCCGCTCCTCCTTATCTTATTATTATATTTAATTCTATACCTATAGTATTTATAAATACTTAGATTATTATATAAGCAACTCTCTTAAGTTTTATAGAAAACGTAGTTAATATAGGGCGTACTTAATATAGAGATATATTTAAAGTATAGTTTTTAAATATAAATACTAAACATAGGGTTCTTAGTAATATAAGCCTACTCTTTATAATAAATATAGGGTACTATATTATAACTACCTTAGGATTAAATAAATAAGCTATATATAGCTACTACGCGCTAAAAGACCTTTATCTCCTATAATCTAATAAGGAAAGTAATAGAAATATAGATATAGATTTAATAATAGACGTCTCTAGACCCCTTAGTTACCCTAAATATTTATTTAAAGTCCTATTTACTAAGATAAGCCTTCTAGAAAGCTAGCCCTATTACTTTAGTAGTTTAATTAGATAATATCTATAGTATAAAGGCTACTTCTAAGTATTTATTACTAGGGATATTAAGTTAAAGCTAAGTAAAGCTTATAGCTACCTAAGAATTATAATTATTAGCTAGAAGGTATAGGGATAATAATAAGAAGGGAAGGAATACCTAAAGTTAGTTATTAAAGTATTAAATAAAAAGAGGTATTAAGCTCGGAATTACGCCGCAGCCCCTTTGCAAAAAGACTATAACAAATTTACCTAGTTCGCAGGTATAATTCGGGAAATACTATATAGGTATTTTAACCTATACCCTCTACTAGTTAAGGAAAATAATATAGGAACCCTATACGTTCCTACTACTCATAAGTAAACCCTCTAAATATTATAAAGTCGGACGCGCGCTATACTAGGGCTAATTATATTAGAGCTAAATAGGCTACTAAGGCTCTTATAGCTTAGAAAAGCTATTATATGAGATAACTCCTTAACCCAAAAGGTCGACCTTCTAGTAAGGTGCTATAAATACTACTATACGAGAGGTAACTCCTTAACTAAAGAGGTCTTTCCTAAGAGGTTCTTATAGCTAGAAGTATAAGAAGCTCTGCTATAAGTAGGGCCTTATACCTCTCCCTCTTCCTTATCCTTATCCCTATAACCTATAATAAATCCTTAACTATATTAGTACTAGACCCTATATATAAATATACTAAGCCCGAGCGAGGCACGCCCTTTAGTATAAATAATATAAAAGGGATCGCTAGAGAGTTTAGCCTCGATACGATTAATAAAACCTGCTCCTTTATTAACTACTCCGCTATATATAGAGAGTATATTATTAGTATAGCCCTTAAGAGGGCTTACCTTAATACCCCTATAGGGGACTCTATAAGGCGCGATAGCATTAGAGCTAAGCAAGTAAACTTAGCAGCGGAAGTTCGGCGGGTCGTTACGCACCCTATGGAGTGGCCCTTCTTTATAAAAAGAGGTATATTATATTTCTTTATTTTAAATATAGGGATATTAAGACTAAGGACCTAGAGGGTTACTACTAATAGGAGATAATAAGGGCGAGGTTAATTAGTATTTTTAATACCTAAAATAAGGAAGTTATAATTAGTTATAATAAGAAGATATAATTTATTAATATAAGAGAGAAAGTATAAAGGAGTTAAATAAAAATTAAAATAGCTAAGTAAAAGTAGTTATTATAAGAGGAGAAGTTAAATAATAGAGGATAGAGGAGGATATTTATTTAATTTTATAGCTAGGCTACTCGTTTTAATAGCTACTATTAATTATTATTTCCTTTATTCTATCCCTATGTATAACTACTCTAATTTATTATTCTATTTATTATAAGCCTTTTATTCTAAATTTATTTTATTTTATTAAAGCTAAGGAGGATAAGAGAAGAGAGTTAATTATTCCTTCTATAGGCTACTAATAAATCACTATATTATTAAAATAATTAGTAGATATAAAGACGCACTCCTAACTCCTTAAACCCTCTAGTTTCTCTCTCTCCTATATATATATTATTTACTTTTAAGCTTAACTTATCTATTAATTATATAATATTAATTAATATATTATAACTCCTTCTTTTCTTTTAATATTACTTCTATTTAGCTCTTTAGTTTATAAACTACTTATACTTACCCCTTATTCCCTTTTCTTTTAATATATTATAATAGAGTATATTATCCTTTATAATAACAAAGTATTAAATATATATATCTAGGAGTTAAAATCCTTAAACCTTTTTATCCTTAAAATTAAGCTTTTAATATAGCTTATACCTAATAAACTAAGTATAAGTAGGCTTTAGGTATAGGGATAAAGGAATAGAGATATCCTAGGCTTTATACCTCCTAATAAGCTTAGTTACTAGCTTTAGCTAATTAAATATAGGATATACCCTCTACTTAGGAAGGATAATATCCCTAGTTAGATAAACCCTTTTAATATAGTATTAAAATATATCCTTATTAAGTATTAGAATAAGACCTTAGAAGTAATAGAAAAGATAATTTACCCTTTATACTTATAATAAGTTATAGCTAGTATATTTAATACTATTACTATACTCGAATTAGTAACTCTAGTATATACTAAGGATATCTTAGTAGTTACTTATTACCTTATAAGGCTTACTAAGCCTAGCTAATTACTCTACTATAAGATAGTTAGAGGTATAAAACATAACTTTAAAAACAGAGATATAAGGGATACTATAGTTACTTAGATTAAAGCTAAGTCCCCTAATCTACTCCTTATTTATCTATAAGTACCTAAGTATATTAAAGTAGTTATAATAGGTCTACTAATTAATTTATAAAATAGGAGAAACAAGCTTTATAATACTTAGTAGTTAAGAAGAGGAGCTAAAGGATAACTATAAACTCTAATAATTATTATTAAGAGCTTTCTACTAAGATATAAGGGTATGGAGGTTTTAATAAAATAACTATACCTAATTAAATTTTAATATATAAACCCCCTATTAGAAGGCTAGTATTACTAAAGTAGCTTATTAAGATAAGGTATTAAGCTTAGACTAATTATTTATTAACAGCCTTTACTAATAAAATACCTCTAGAAAGATATTAAACCTAACTAAGAGTAGATAGACTTCTATATAATTAATACTTTAAATTAAGAGATAAAGATATTAAGAAAGAAATAGCTTAAAAAGATATTAAATATTAGATAGCTAAGTATATCCCTTAACTTAAAACCTAGAGGTTTTATCTCTAAATAGGATAGATATTAACTTACTAGTACCTAAGGATATTAATTTATAGACTAGTCTAATACTTCTATCAATTTAGAAGAGTTAGATAAGGAGGAAGAATTCTTAAAAGAATTAAATATCTAAAATATAAGAAGAAGGAATAACTATAAGAAGTAGAAGAGGGATTATAACATATAATAACTAGCTAATTTTATAAAGTATTTTAACTACTATAGGTCTATAAAACTATTTATATTACTCTACTTAGCCCCTATTACCCTAAGAGATATTATATTTAACCTTATTAATACCTTAGTAGTATTTAATACTATAGAACCTAAAAAGAACCCTATATTAAATAAAGATAAGCTTATATTAGTAATCCTATAGTATATATAATAGAGCTAAGAGTCTATAAATTACTTAATAACCTAATATAGAAGAGGGTTACTTATTATAGCTTTAGCTTAGGTAGAATATTTATTAGACCTCTATAATATATAAGGAAAGCTTATAAGATAAGAAGGGTTAGATAGTTTAAAAGTTATAACCCTTTTTAGGTTTATAATTAAGAGCTATCCTTATAATATCTATACCCTAATCTATAAACTAGCCTAGTAACCTAAGAAAGAGATTAATAAGGCTTCTATAGAGCTTAAAAGGGTAGGGGTAGTAAACCTTTAGGATATTATTAGGGCTTTCCTTTTACTAAATTATAGTAATTATTACTAGGCTGCGATTTTTATAGACTAGTTAACTAGCTATTATTTCTATTATAACTCTATATAGGACTAGAATAGGCCTCTGGCCACTGCATAGTGATTTTACCTGCTTAAGTGCAACAGACCTTCTAACTCCGCGCCTCCTAACAATACACAGCCTTCGGTCACGTGATCGTATAAGGAGTCACCTCTCGTATAGTGGCGTTCACCTTGCTAGAAGGTCGACCTTTTGGGTTAAGGAGTTATCTCGTATAGTGGCTTTCGTAGCACCTTTAGCACCTTGCTAGAAGGTCGACCTTTTGGGTTAAGGAGTTATCTTATATAGTGGCTTTTATAGCACCTTACTAGAAGGTTTAGCGAGGGCGTTACCACGAGAGCCTTAGTAGCCCGTTTAGCTCTAATATAATTAGCCCTAGTATAGCACGCGTCCGACTTTATATAATAATATTTAGAGGGTTTACTTATAAGTAATAAGAATATATAAGGTTCTTATATTATTTTCCTTAACTAGTAGAGGGTATAGGTTAAAATACTTATATAGTATTTCCTAAATTATACCTGCGAACTAGGTGAATTTATTATAGTCTTTTTGCAAAGGGGCTGCGGCGTAATTCCGAGCTTAATAGGACTAGAATAGTTATTAGCGCTTTATTAAGGCTATATAAAACCTTAATATATAGTATTATAAGATAGGAGCTCCTTAGTAACTCTAAAAGCTCCTATTAATTAATACTTATATAGTTAATTTAGTTTAATAAAGGGATAGATTTATATATAGCCTCCAGTATATTAAATAAGCTAGAGCTCTAATTTAAGAAGGATTACTATTACTATACTTTAGTAGGATAACCTTAAGTAATAGTATATTATTTACTAATTCTAAGATCCCCTTAGTTAGCTAATATATATTTATAATTACTATAGAGTTTTATAACTTAATTATTAATAGTAATATAGCTCTATAAGATACCCTATTAAGCTAAGAAGACTCTAAGAAAATATATATCTTCCCTTTATACCTTCTTACTCCTTTACCTATAGATAATAATATAATAGACTTTAGAAATAATAATATTATTATATTATCTCTTAAAGCGAATAACCCTTAACTTATTTATAAATTATTAATATTATCTAGGTTTACTTTATTTAAAATACTAGATAATAAGCTTTAATACCTTAGATATTAGCTTTAGTTATAAGCTTTATAGATACTAAGTTATAGTATAACTATTAAGCTATACTAGAGAACTATACTTATAGATATATTATTATATCCTAAGTAACCTAATCCTTTAAATAAGTATAATTATAATTATATAGACTATATCTAGTAGAGAGTTAATTAGTAGGATTAGATTAAGTAGAATAGGCTTAAGGGAGTATATAATTTTAACCTTTTATACCTAGTATAATAAGGTAGGTAGGTTTAGCTATACTAAGGGTTAGAGTAGGATAAGGAGTATAATAAAGAGGAAGAGGTAGTAAGGCTATTCCTAAGATATAACCTATAATAGAAGATAGTTAAACCTAAGGGACCTTCTTAGTAATAAGATTACTTATTTAGAAGATATTATTAATAGAATAGATCTATAAATAGAGTTTACTTATTATTTCTATAAAGTAGTTTTATTTCTATTTTCTTTTAAACTCTCCTTTATAATATTATAAAGAGTCTTAAGGGGATAATTAGGATAGAATAAGATAGACTTAGCTATATAGCTTTTAAAAAGCCCCCTTAATATATAGACTTATTATCAGAAGACTATAGAATAGAGCGTAGAGGAGAGGAGTATAGGAGACTTAAGTATTATTTATATATTATTACTTCTAATGCCTTAATAATCCTATACCTCGTTTTCTAGTATTTTATTAGTAAATCTATACCTAATTTAGATAATCTCTTTTAATTAGATCTATAAATCATTTTATATATCTTTTAAGCCTATTTTTAATACTCTTACCTATTTATAGATAGAGTTATGTTATTTATTATCTTTCTAGTTCCTATTAGTTCTAGCCCTTTCTAATACTATCTATTAAAAAAGATAGTCTCGCTCCCTTACTATAAGATTATCATAGCATAGGACCTTATATAGCTATACTATACTTATATCTCTAGTATATTAGTTTCCTTATAATAATTATATCTAATAAGGGCCCCTAGTTTACTTCTAATTTCTAGAATAAGCTTTATAAGATATATAGTATAACTATATAGCTAAGTATAATAGGTTATATAGAAACTAATAGGTAGACTAAGATTTTTAATTAGTACCTAACTTAACGCCTCCGCCCCTAGATAAACTAATTCTAGGATAACTAGAGCAAAATACTCCCCGCTATAGATTTTACCTACGTAATACTATTAAATAAGACTATAAGGCTTATGCTATTTAAGATTAAATAAGGATATCTACTATAGATAAGCTTTAACTAGGATTAGTATATATTGAGGTTCTTAATAACTAAGGAAGAAATTAACTAGGGTAACGCCTAGTAATTAGTATAAAAACTCTATAGCGCTTAGAATATTACTAAAAGGAATATAGCTATAGCCTAATAATATTATACCTATACTATAAATCGCTATTACCAATCTAATAACTTAGCTATAAGGGACTCTATCTATAAATTGATAGAGGGATAGCGCTAAGAAAACTCTTTAAAGCTATTAATACTATAGGATAGCTTATAGCTAATTAAAGCTACTACCCCTAGGGGGATATAGGTACTAGACCTACTAAAGGAATATAACTATTACCTAGTATTCTATCTAAATAAGCTCTAGAAGGCTACTAGGGACCCCCTTTGAGGCTAATTTAAAGCCCTGCTATTACTTATTAAGTTTAATTTAACCTAGAATATAAAGTTATATAGATAACCGCTAGCTAGTTATACTAGGGATAGTTATAATATCGCGCTAACTAGAAGGGCTATAACTATAACCTAACTTAGTATAATACTAAGAGTTTTAAGTATACCCTAGTAGTACTATAGGACTTTTATATTACTAATCTAGCTACTATAGGACTATTAAAATACGTATTAACTTAGCTCTTAGCTACTACCTAAGACGAGGACCCCGCTACTATAGATAATAATAATGCCCTAGCATAAGTACTAGAGCGAGGGGTAATATTTAGAGGAATACTTTATATAATAGTAATTAATTACTATAGATAGTAATACTAGTAAAGCGGGGGGTAATATTATAATACTAGGTTAGACGTACCTAAATTTTAAGTTATATAACTACTAAGTTATATAATCTCTAGGCGACTCTTTAGCCTTCTAGGGCTACGCTAGCCTATACTTAGACTTTTCCCTTCTTTAACGTAGAATCTACTTAATATAGCGTAATTAAAGTGTATTAACCTTCGCCTATTCGCTATTCGTGACACTTTCTTAGCCCCGAGTAGTACCTTACTACTAGATTATCTAATAAGTATATAGCTTTAGCCGCGGGATTGGATAACTATGCTAATATTAACCCTTTCTTTAATATTAGCTCCGATAATACCTCTAATATACCTAGCGCCGCTAAGATACCTAACGCTACTACTAGTATTAAAATAGTTATTATTACTAACTAATAAGCGCGCACTTATATCTCTAGCCTTTATTACCTTATATATTCCTATATAAAGTTCTTAATTACCTAGGAGGTAATCAATATCTACTTTTAGTATATCTACTTCTTTAATATAAGTAACCTTATCCCTATCTAACGCTCCGAGCGCTTAACCTTATATACCTTTACTTAGAATAATATAATTACCCTTAGCCCTTATGCTTATATTAGGGCCCTAAACTTATTTATTACTAAGTATATTATAAGTAATTCTAACTTTAGCGCTGTATCCTTACTTTCTATTATTAAGTAGATACTACGCTATAAGTTCCCTAGTATCCGTACTTAAGATAATATATATATTAGTTAGGCTATAATTAATAGTAACGACCCTAGTAATATCTATACCCTTCTAGATATTAATAATACTAAAACTAAGGATACTACTAGCTTCTAGTATAAATACGCTACTAACCTCTAAGGCCTCTATAACTAAATAACCTCGCTCGCTACCTTAATTACTATTATTAAGGATAATGAAGTTATAGAGTTATACCCTAAGATTAATAATAATTCCTACTACTAGTTCCTTAAGTTATACTAAGATAACGCCTAACTAGCTATTACTTATAATATTGGTATTAACTAACCTCTAGCTATTACTAAAGAGGTTAGTAACGAGGACGAGAAATACCTAGACCTACTAAAGCTAGCTAACGCTGATCCTAAGACTCCCTTAGCCTAAATAAGTAGGATATAAGTCGAATAGATAAAGTAAATAGGAATTAAAATTACTTAAGGTTATATATTTAAAATAGTATAACTATACTTATTAGTATATTATTATAATAGAAAGTATAAATTAGATTTTATACTATATATTATAATTAATACCTTTCTCTTCTTATATAAGTAATTAATACTAAACGCGCTTAGCGTAGTTATCCCGTCTAAGAGCGCTTAATATATCTAATATATTAAATATACCTAAATATAGTAAACCTCCTTAAAAGTGTTTATTACCTTTAAGGAGAAAGCCTTCTAAAATCATAGATCTTTCACCTATATCCTTTACCTACTACGTGGACCGTATTAATTATAAAAGGGTATATATTAGTTAAATATATATTATGAGTATAGATTATAGTAAGTAGACTTATAAAGGCGCTTATATTATTATAATTTAAGGTGTTTTATAGTTAGCTATAAATAAATAACTAATGAATATAATTAGAAGTAAACTATATATAAGACCTAGAGGAAGAAGATAATATAAAGTATAGGATAGTAATATAGACCTATATATAAAATAAGATAGACCTAAATAGAGTTTAGGAATAGCGTTATAGAAGCTAGTAATCCCTAAGGGGGTATATTAGATTAGAGGGTTTAGAATATATACTATAAGTTTAGAGCAACGTTCGCTTAGCTCTATGTAGGCCTAAAGCGACTAGGGTATACGCTAGAAAAGGGACTAGGACGCGCCTAAATAAGGGCCTATATATAGAAGTTATATATATATAATAGCATTACTAATATATATATAATTACGCCTAATTTAATACTACCTTAGTCTATATACTTTTAATAGGTTATAATAGCGATAGTATAACTACGAACTTAATAGAATTTGCTTATTATAGTATAATTAAAGTATATTAACTTTTATTCTTTTACTATTCGTTATATGAATATAAATATTAGAATCTACTAACGTTAATTTTATTAAATTCTATTTAAAGTAAAGAATATAAAAAGTAGGTCTATAATAAAGTTTAGAGCTAATAGCCTAGAAACTATATATTTTAACCTTTTATAGATCTAATTTCTAATATAAAGTTTTAATTAAATAAAATATATAAGACTTTATAATTTTTATTAAAATTTAGACTTTTTAAAAATAGTTTAAAAAGTAGTCTTAAAGGTATAATAAGGTCATATTAGCTCCTTTATCCTAATAGCTTGCTTATTAACTACGTTATTAGGTCTAGTAATTTATTCTATCTTAATATTTTTATTATCCCTATCGTCCCTATCGTCCTTATCGTTACTGACGCCTCTCTCCTTATCTCTCTCTGTTCCTATTATCGTCGTCGTCGTCCCTATTACCGTGTATACCTACTTCCGGCCTAGATAGCTAATAGCATCCGCCCGGATAGTAAGGCTCTTCTACCTATGCGGATGAATTAGAAGCGCGGTCAAGCAGGTTATACCACTATCAACCAATAATTCTTTTCATACTGTTTGTTATTGTTAGGTTTCTTCATGTTCTGTAGGCCTCAGATAACCAGACGTAGAAACTGACATCTTTATTGCCTGAGGTCTCATCGTGATGCAAGAGACGCAGGGGAACATTGAATCACCGCGAACCATAAAAGACCATGGTTCCGGATGTTGTTTAATAGTGCGCAAACCCATATGATAGCAAGGTTATACTCCCCAATTGAGCTGATGAAACGCTATAATTAGCGATGGGTGGCATCTCGCAGAGAAGGGTATTGATGCTATCTAAGTATGCTGATCAAGCTTGTCGCATGCTATGCTAGTCTACCAGTAGTAGGTTTCGTCAATCAAAGTCACCGGGATCGCTGCCTTGAGTGCCAGTTCGCTGACGATGCACCGCACCTCGTCAGTCATAGCGGCGGGACCCCCGACAACGACGGCAGTGTCTCCCTGGGCCTTTGCGATCTCTTCTTCTAGAACGTTGCGTAATTTGAATCTCTCGCCTATTAGGATGTCCGTGTCAATACGATCAAGATCGACGCTTTCGACTAGACTAGGACTGCGGCATGACCAATACACCTTGGCGTGTCCTGGATAAGCACGTAGCGCTGGTGCGATAGCTGTAATCGCGACACCTCCAACGATGCATATAAGAGTTTGATATTTGGTTAGATCAGGGTACGGCAGATAGTCTGCCTCGACGAGGACGGGAAGTCGGGCCTTATGACGAAGCATACCTGTGGCGCCACCAAAGGTTCGGATCAAGAAGGAGAGACCAACATGAGGCGGTTCGTGGAGGATAACCACATCGGCGGCTGTGGTCCTGGAAAGGTTGGAAGTCGACCGTATTGACTTCTCGGTTGAGCTTCCCGAGGATGATCGCGGAGGACCCGCAGATCTCACTCTAGTTCCCATGATGGAGAAGGGGTGACTTTCCCAGATTCTCCACGTTAGTGTCGGGAAGTAGAGATACGCGTGTCCGAGACCCTTTGCTCCTTCTATGTCAACTTGAACGTATTCATCATCAATGACTGTGACAACGGCTTGCCGCCAGCCATTTCTGGCCATCCTGGCGAGCCTGGCAACCCGGTCCAAACCCCAAACTGCCATGGCGATGTACATCCAAATCTCGTATCCCCATTGATGGTTGAAGCGGTAGATAATATGAAGGTAGCAACCTACCACCGAGAAGACGGCGAGTACGATGTGCCAGAAGAAGAACATCTCGTACATCTTAGCACGGAAGGGAATGGCGGAGGCTGGGAGTAGGAGGCTCATGGCAAGCGTTGCAATGATGCCCCACACCCAGTAGGCAAGCTTTGACTCGCTATCATGCCATCCCAAGACGACATATATGCGAAGCCATATGATGGAGTGTATGATAGCTTGAAGCGTGCATAGGTATGCAGTCCAACGATGCATGACCATGAACGTCGACTGCGTCCAGTCCGTCAACCAGTACAGAAAGTTGTTTCTGCCGGCGTACAGGATGAGCAATGGTACATTAGCGAAGCTGAGAACGCCAGTGCGGTTGGCGACAGACGTAAGGACTTCCTGTAACTGGTTGTCCCACCACCATGCATTGGGCTGAGCCGACTGGATGTCCACTCCACTGAGTACGAAGTTGAGAACTACCACATACGCGATGAGCATCGCCTGGCCACGCGTTGGCATGATGAACATGTTGAAGTATGGTGCTTGGTGACGGCTGCCGAACAAGGGCGGGTCTATGATAGCAGCACTTATTTTGGCTTTGAGTAATTTGGGCAACGGGAGGAAACGAAGCCAAGAACATGTGATGGGAACAATGGCGCCCAAAGCGATGAGTACCAATCTGTAACCATGTTAGCGGAGCTCCTAATGAATCCAAAAGAGACGGCATACCCATATTTCTCATGGTGAGTTTCCATCCTCTCAAACATTTCCATCGTATTATACTGCAGCTGATACTGGAAGTCGGCAACCAGAGATGTCCGATTCAGAGGTTGTCCATATGCTAAAGTCGAGGTGACATTTCCTTGAACTTGGGCGAGGGCCTGCTGGTACGTCCACTTCGGAACCGGAGGTTTCGCAACAACATGAACTCCAGGTTCATCAAGCCGTCGATGACTATTCCGGACGCTCGCTTCAGTCCTCTGCCAGTACTTCTCAATCTTCCATACAGGAAGATCGGTACAACGCTACTACAAAGTCAGTATAATTCTCGCTATCGGACTCGCGAAATTTGTGACCCACCGATTGCAGGCAAAGGGCCATGGATGTCAAGAAGGCATCGTCAGTCGCGAAGCACTCAGGGGAGGTTCGAGGCTTCGGCAGGCCACCCTCGATACCCATCGTGCTGCAATTCAGTGCGCTGCCGGAGAGCACAACGCGGCACGAGTAAGCGCATAGTGGCTATGCGCCGTCAGTTGTCAGTCGTTCTGTTGAGGTTGAATCATGCTCACCTGGAACATCGTGATACCATAGCCGATGAGACCGTGACCTGCTTCCCCCACCTCATCGGCTATGCACACTTGCGTATGCATAGCCGCTAGAATAGGTATCAGGAATTTTCTGGATGATGAAATCATAGCGGAAGCGAGAATATGCTCATATGATTATGGGGTAACTCGCTGAAATTGGACTGCGCTGGAAAGATTCAAGACCGAATGCCCTGAGATACTTGGCGATGGACACCAACTATACGAGGCTAACCATTGTTTTACGACAGTTTTGTCGTAGAGAAGCTGCTCAAGCTCCAATGTCATCATATGGATCTTTCAGACACAGCGGAGACTGACGGAATCACCACCCTAAGCTCAGACGTGATTGGCCTCTGAGAATTTTCGCGGCTGGGGCGCAGATTTTCGCGGTGAATGGAACCCGACGCATTTCCCGGTCTCAAACACAGACTCCGAACGAAAGTTTGACGGTTCCCGATTGACCGGAATCTTCAAAAATCAATGCCCGGTATCACAAGGCCAAGAAAAGGACTGCCCCTGACGTCTTGACTAGTTGTGCTTGCGTAACCGAAGGAATTGGCGTCGGCTTTGTCATCTCCGGGGTGATATAGCTCGGTCGACGTGTTGTTGATCAACATCCATGAGTGGATGCAGCCTTTAGCTTAGATTCCCATAAGTAAAATGGAAACTGGCTGCAGTTCATTCGTCTTGGATATCGAGTCGATGCTGCTTGTATTGCGGTAAAGTTCATTGCGGAATCAGTTCTGTTGACTGAAGGGCAATTATGAGTGACTGAGTACACCATTTCAGACATCATCAAGAGTCGCATGAGCCAGAAAGATAGGGTTTTGCTACCGGGGCGGGTAGTGGGCACAGACGACAATAGGGACGACAACGACGACAACGATAGAGATAGTAAGAGGGATTAGGAAAGAGACGACAGGGACAATAGGGATCACAGGGACGACGGTAATAGTACAATGATTCAGATAAAATAGACTATTAGGTCTAATATAATTAGCTACCCGCTCAAATAACTAGAAGTATCCGCCCAGGTAGCAAAACTCGAAAGATAAAACACGGTCGACATGAACGAATGCATCGTATGATAAAATCTCTGCATTTCGATGTATATGTTTGTGTGAATGGAACTTTCACCTTGGATGACGACTAACGGTCTGTTGCCGTTGTTCTGGGACGTTCGTGGTTGGACGTTGTGGTCCAATGCGACCAGTCGACAACTTCATTCCAAAATTGCCAAGATTTTGAACAACAACAAGCCAGTGCACAGTGTGCTTATGCCTCGCGTAGCAAGGTCAACATCTGCTGCAAAGTCTGAATTGATACGATTGAAGCCAAAATGCTTCTTTTTCCACCTAGAAGCCTTCTGTGCTGATTGGATGCAGACAATTGCAGAGGTGACCTTATGGCCATGCATTCTCAAGCTCAATAAGCCAGACTGCTCCGGTCTGCTGTACAGATACTTCGGGGACTTTAGTTGACCTCTGGGTTGCCTCCCCTTTCCTTCCGGTCCTCCTCGGCTCTCTTCTCCTTTTTGACACTCTTCCATTCCACGAGAAGGCCGAATGGGAACGAAATAGCAGCTAATATCATGGCCAGCATAAATGTTCTCGTGATGGCGTAGTTCACCCCGTTGAGAGCGTTTTGGAACGCTGGAGTATTGGCCCCAAACATTGTTTGCAGCTTCATGCGCAGATCTGGAGCTCCGCCGTCACCGTAGACAACCCCAGCGAGAGACGGGCCAAGCGCCTTAACGAGCTCTTGTTGGATGACACTCTGAGCAACCGGCACAGACAACGCAACGCCTAGTAATCTGGTGAACAGCGTAAGACTTGTGCCCTTGGCAATCTTTTCGCTTGGCAAGACGGTCTGGACGGCGACGTTTGCTTGCTCTGCACCGACTCCAACACCCGCGCCAACGAGAATCTGAGCTCCGATCCTAGGCAAGTCATTAGCTTCTGATTCGAAGTTTAGACGACGAGGAGAGCTTGAAAATACTTACACCATCCCGAGAGTAGCATCTGGCTTGATAACCATGTAGAGGGCTGATCCAGCAGTGACCAAGATTGAACCAACGATGATGAAGGGGTTGTAGAACCCAAGGGCGACGACCATTCCGCCAGCAACGATGGACGAAATGGCAGTGCTGATGCACAAAGCTATTTGCTTGAAGCCAGATGACTGGGCACTTTCGCCATTGATAGATTGGAACCCGCATAGTGTCAGTAAAGCGAACGTGCTGGATGGTCAAAGGCGACATACCAGACGGGGAGGAAGAAGATGAAGACACCAAAAGCTCCGTTCAGAAAGAGGAGGTACAGGTTGGACCCTGCAACTGACCGCTGTCTCAAAATGCTCAGAGGAACGGTAGCATCATCACCTTGGAAGTACTGTAGGGCCATCCAAGGAAGGATGGTCACTGCGAAAACGACCAAGACGGCGATGACACGACCATCACTCCAGGCGTACTCACCCCCGCCCCACTGCAAGGCCAGCATAAGGCAGACTAGAGACGTCAGGAGCAAGCCAGTCCCCAGCGGATCGAATTTCATGATTATCTGTTTCCACGTCATGTCCTTCAGAGTTGCAGATGTTCGCCCCAAGGAATCAGGCAGGCAGAAGATGATGGTCAGAATCACCACCGCACCGATGGGAAGATTGACTAAAAATGTCAGCACTGGTTCTCGGAGGGTGCGCCGTCGAGGTCAGAAACTCACACCAGAAGCACCATCTCCAAGAGGCTCCAGTAGTCATCGCACCGCCTGGCAAACACCAAGTAAGCATTGGATAATATCGAGCCACCGAGAAACGAAGACGCATACCCATAATTGGACCAATAACACTTGCAATGGCATACGCCGCTCCAAAAAGTCCAGCAAACAAGCTCCGCTTCCTGAGCGGAGTCACGCGGGCCAGGACAATGAAGGAGCCTCCGAAGACACCAGCCATGCCCACGCCCTGGATGACTCTCCCGATGATCAGAACGACGGATACAGGCGCAAATCCACAGATGGCGCTACCGACAAGATAGATAATGACAGATAGCAGAAACGTCCACTTGTTGTTTGCCAATGTGTATGCCCGGCCGAAGGGGAGTTGCGTGGCGACGGCCGTGATCTGCTCGCCCGTGCTGTACCAGGCGATGTCGTCGAAGCTATGGAACGCGCTCGTGATGGTCGGGATTGCCGTGGCGAGGACGGTTTGACTGACGGCAACAATAAAGACAGAAATGAATAGGGAGAAGATGATGAGTGCAAATTGAAGTCCAGATGGATATTGTGACTCGTCGAGATCCTCTCCCCAGCCACCGGGACCGGCTTGTGTTTTCGGGGCATCTTTATCGGTGTTGTCGATACTTCCAACCTGTTCCGAAGAGGACACTCCACTTTCGTATGGCAATACTACAGAAGAGGCTTCCTTGGAGCGATCGTGCAACTCGTATGAGCCAGATGACTTCGTAGAACGTGCCATGGCTGGATGCTGCTTGGAAGAAAAAAGGTGATTGGTCTGCAACAATCAACGAATCAGAGAGCAATACTTGCCGTACGAACATGGAAAAATACTTTTTAGAGGAGGCTTACAGATTTAACTGACTGCTGTTAAAATTGCATGACACGTACGTACATTATCGATCTATGGGCGGAAGATCCGGTCGATCTCGGAAGCATCCACGGGAGGAGCTGCGGCTACCATTTCGCGACGGTTGCCGGACAGTGTCTGCATCCGTTGAGGAAACACCGTACACGGACACTGCCTTTCGTCGAATGGTCTGCCTCAAAAAGTTGAAGTCGGAGGGTTTGATGCCCCATGATGTTCAGATGCAAACGTTCAGATGGACTTAATGGTAAGCTTCAATCTTACTGATTGGGTCAAATGCTGCGCTCCTGTTCTTTGTATTGTCAGAGATGCAGATAAATCAATCCTACGTCAATGGCTTCACGATTGTCAGGTTCAACGCAAGTCAACTGTTGTTCTATATGAACGGTATGACAACATAGGCGAGACGTTTTGAAATCTGGCTGGCTGTAGTTACTCTAATATTTCCATAGATGGAACTACTGGCATAGTGTTTGTGATTCTAGGGAAGAGTATTTCTATTGTTGATCTAAGAGCTGCGGACCCAGCATTACAACCTACTGGTCGTCTTCCAGTCCAACCAGTTTAAGAGAATCGATCCACAGTTTCTTCTCGCCTGCCTCGTCAAACGCCCAGGACTTGAAACCGTAGCCTGCCCAATGCAGGTCATCCGGGATAGGCTTGCTCACGCCGCAATCCTCCATGTAGATTCCTCCGACACCATCAAAGTCTTTACCGACAGCTGCAAGTGCGTTTGTAGCCGCGCCTTGCTCGACGCTCTTCCAAATCTTCTTGATGTGTGGCATTTGGATCATCTTGTCCAGCATCGCCTTGCTGTGCTCTTCAGAAGAGTCCATGAGTCCACTGGTAAAGCCGCCCGGCTGGATGCTAATTGCGTGCAGACCCTTGGAACCATACCGCCGCTCCAGCTCGTTGCAAAACCAGATCTTGGCTGTGTTGGAGTGGGCATAGGACACACCGGGCTCATAGCCCTTGCCATTGGGGTTGGCGGTGTCATAGTCGTTCTCGGGGAGCACCGTTGATGCTGTGTGTGAAGTGCTAGCTGTCGAAACAATGCGAACGTTCACACCGTTGGTTGCTGCGGTGTGGAGAAGGAGCGGCTTGAGGAGTTGGAACAAGTAGAAGTGCGCCAGATGATTGACACCGAATTGCTGTTCGAAGCCTTCTTTCGTGAACCCGTGAGGCGTCGCCGCGATACCTGATGCCATGGGCAGATGTCAGCAGTGACCATGTCCTCCTACAGCCCCGAGTTCCCATGGTGCTAAAGAGGTACCTGCCCGCGTTGTTCATGAGGACGTCAAGTCTGTCGGTTTTGCTCAAGACAAACGCGGCACCAGCCTTGACGCTTTCCAAGCTCTTGAGTTCCATCTCGACGACGTCAAGCTTGAAGAGAGCGTCCTCGCTCTGAAGCTTCTCCTTCACCTTCTGGCCCTTGACGGGATCGCGGGCCGTGAAGAAGACTCGCATGCCAGTCTTCGCCAAGGTGCGTACAAGCTCGAGGCCAATGCCGTTGGTCCCTCCGGTGACCAGCGCTACCTTGTGGCTCAGCTTGCCGACGAGGCCCTCGTCTTGGATGATTTGGAGGGCCGTGGGGCGTGCGTCGCCAGCGCCCTGAGGATTGGCATGAGCAGCCGCATACCGGTTGGCAATTTGCGGGAGGTTAGGAGCGTAGCGCATGTTGACGATTTTGTGATATGGCCTACTGTGAAAAGTATTGTGGACTGATCAGACAAGATTTGAAAGGCCAAGGAGTAGTCGACAAGGCGGTTTGCCGTTTAGATAGTGATGTCTCGACTTGGACGGCACGAACTCAAGTACAATTTTAAGGTTCACAAACATCAGCAGAAAGTTGTTATGGGCACCGGGGAATGAGATGGGAAATATCATTTCCCCTGTGAGAGCGCAGATCGACATCTGAGGGCCATGAAATCGTCATCTTCAGTCAGTCAGCAGTCGATGGTGCTTTCGCAAAAGGTGAATCGGGACATTTGAGCATAAGGTACTACGGTAAGGTGCCAAAAGTTTGCCCCAGTTCCGATTCACAGCTGAAACATTATTCAGAGCATTGCGCACCGGTAAACGCGCCGAATTGCTCCGTGGTTAGCGACCAGGACGCCCAAGGTTTAGCCAGCTGATGGAAAGTTTCAGACATCTGCTCGCTGTTCTACCGACTCGGGACGGGAAGAACGGCGACGGCAAGGGCCGGCTTCTGCTGGAGGCAGATAGATCATCAGGGGGGTCTCCAGCTCTGACCACCAGTCTGCTTCCGCTGTCCAGCGCTCAGCATGGCTTCTGGAGCCGCACTGTCCACGTTTTGCGCGGCACCCGGCGAAAGGTCACCGTGACAAGACACCCCCAGAAGCCCTGTTGTGTGCCCAAGCATTTTTACCGGCCTCCACTGCTCTAAATCAACCGATTCCACGCACTTGGTGGTCGCTCTCAAAGGTTCTCTACCGACACTAATGTTGTGAATGACAATAGGCGACAATCAATAAAGTCCGATCAAAGTAGGTGTAAATGAGTCGCTACGTAAGTATCGCCGCTTATGGACCACCATCTCGCGGTGGTACAGCAGTGCAGTAGAGGCCGAACGACTGGGAGCCTCGCGGTAAAAGAAATCATAATCACCGATGCATGTCTACGGGTTGAGTTCCATCATATATTGACACTCCAGTATCACCGTTCCCATCCGTCAAGCTTGTGACCTCGCTCTTCACCTAACGCTCTGTGTCACTCTTAGATCCATACTTCCACCAACCAACGATGCCACACGTCACGAAAACCCCGGCGTATGTGCAGGCCTGCGTGAATTGTCACCTGCCACCAGCCAAGGGCGAAAAGTATCCAGTCCAATACATCGCTACGGTAGGCTTCCAGAGGGCGAAGTATGACAGGCAACTCGTCAACGTGACCGACAGTCGTGCGTGTGAAGACGACTTCAAGCTCGACACCCATGGCTTCCAGTGGGTTGAGAGCACGATCCGAGAGAAGCAGTGGGACGGCGACTATCGATTTGGACTGCCCCTCCAACTGCAGAAAGACGTCCAAGATCTTCTGAAGCGACAGTAGGTCCACCACGCCGATCTACCTCCACCAAAGCCCATACTGAGGTCCGATGCAGCACGGGAGCGACATACGTCCATCCCTTTGCTCCTCATGTCATTCGCCGTGACAGTCACCAAAAGATTGCCGACATTGAAGATGACATCCCCGACGACGCAATGCTGAATATGCAACCGCCTGCAATGTTTGTCCACGTCGGTAAGCACACCAGGTGCTAATGAAGAGAGACCTCGATTAATAGAGTCCAGACCAATCCTACGACGGGGCTCAAATCATCCTTGACAGACTTCCCGAAGCAGAGATGCTCCGTGCCAAGACGCACAACCGTTGGGGCATCATCAACGTGTGGCAGCCACTGAAGCCCGTGAACCGTGAGCCTCTCGCCGTCTGCGATGCCCGCAGTGTTGACGAGTCTGATCTTGTTCCCGTCACTACCCGCATCGTCATTGGAAAGCGCCCCAACACGACGAACAAGGACAATGAGCAGTGGCATATGAAGGCAAGCTCTAAGCACAAATGGTACTATGCCAGCAATATGACGACAGATGAAGCGCTGTTGATCAAGTGCTTCGACTCGAAGTTGGATGGGAGGGCGAGGCGCACGCCGCACACCGCGATTCAAACCCCGGATGACTTCGGTCCACCTCGTGAAAGCATTGAGATCAGATGTCTGGTTTTCTGGGAGGACCAGGAGAAGGAATAGCCTTTTGCAGATGAACTACATATAAGAATTACGAAACAGAATCATCTTGAGCCCTACTTCATGTGATGGGAGTTCCTTGAAACATGAATGACATCCATTGGCGGCGGGTGATGCTAGACTATGGATGGCCCTGAGCTCATAACCAAAATGAGCCGGCGTTGCTATCCCGTGAAAATGGCATCATAACGGAAAGAATCTGTAAAGCACGGAAACGGGAAACTCGCATACAATCACATTCGCACAGCATACAGCACGCGAACTTTCCCCGGCCACGTGCATCGCAAACATATATAAAGTGTTCGGACATCATAGAAACACTTCATCAGGCATCTTCACAGAAAACGCTGCTAAACCAAGAACAATGTCGCAGACCCCAAACACGTAGCCTCTGGATTCCGCCGACACTTTGGCTTGACCCAGGTCAGCAACCATGGATGCGAAAGTGCAGTCATGGTGTGAGACGCTTCTGATGACGAACATGCATGCATGCATCTTTGACCAGACTCTATGATTTTGTTTCCTACCATGCCTGCACAGGTGTGCCGTATACCGCCATGTTGCAGACCTTGCCAACATCCGCGTCCCTCTTGCCCTCAACAACATCGACGAGCGCCTTGCCACCACCAGCGGGATCGCCAGCACCCATTTTCCTCATGGACTCCGGGTCACCCTCTCCGATATCCGTCGCAAAGAATCCAGGAGCAACACACCAGACCTTGACTCCGTCGTTGGTCAACATCCTCACCCACTCAAGCATGACCATGTTCAACCCAGCCTTGGAAGCTCTGTAAGAGATGGTTCCAACCGGCTTGGGCGCTCCAGCAGGGGGCACCTTGTACGTGAAATGGGACGAGTCCGCAGCGTTGGCCAAGGACGAAACGCCGCTGGTGTTGAAGATTAGCCTGGGGTCAGAAGACTTCCGCAACAGCGGCAGGAAAGTGGTCGTAATGATGTGAGGTCCAGTAACGTTGATGTCCCATGACTTGTTGTAAGCCTCACGCGTAGTCATGTTGCCGCGCTCGATCTGCTGGTCGAGCATCACACCTAGACAAGAGAGGGGGAGTTGAGCCAAAGTTAAGCGAGAGACGCAGTGTAGTGGGACATGACTTACCGGCGTTGTTGATGAGTACATCAACTCTGTCGCACTTGCTTTCGACAGTTTCATATGCCTTCTGGATGGAATCATCGCTCTCGACGTCGAGCTGCAGAGGCTCGACGGTGCTAAGGGAGGAAACCTCCTTGCGCGCCGTGTCTGCGGCCTCCTGTCCCTTGGCGAAGTCGCGACTCCCCAAGAAGATGTGGTATTTCTCGTCAGAGCCGAGAAGTGTCTTTACAGCTTGATAGCCTAGGCCCTTGTTGGCGCCTGTGATGACGACCACCTTACGATCACCGATGGCGGGCATGTTTGGAAATGCTTGGGGATATCGGAAGATGTGGTTTCTACTTTGGTCCTGGAATCTCCAAGAGCGGCTGGATAACGTGCGAACAGAGGATGATGAAAAGAAGCATCTTGAAAACTGTGGTGTGTCATCGATCCTTTGCCTAAACTATATAGAAGTGTTTTCTTTGGTCTTCTGCCGTGTGTATCGGCAATGCCTGGTCGGCGATCCTTGAGCTGCGATCCAGAACGAGTCCGCGAAGCACACGCTCAAGGCGGCCAGGGCTTGTGGGACAGAAAAGGTTCAGTGGTGCCGAAACGCTGTGCACTGTCCAGTGTTCCCAAATGAGCGCCGACAGGCCGGTGAACAGCAAGCTTGACTTGAGCGGAAACACATCCCCGATATTACCACTACTAATTGTTGTGAAAACCATCTTGCGGGTCATCCCGTCTACCGAGGAATATCACTCTGGATCAACATACTCATCGCGGACATTGTCTGTCTCTCGTACGCAAGGGCCGCCTGTTAATCGACTAATTCCGCACAGTGGTTCTGCCGTTGTGGACGTTCTTGCTGCAAATCTCCAGAATGGGCTCCGATGAACTGTCCAGCCGCCTGCTGGCGTACAACATCTACGTCTACAGGAAGCCAGACATGGATGAGCAAAGCCATCACCACCACCTCGAGCACGTCAACAGCCCGATCATCACTTCTCTTCTTAAGAAGTACGGCGCGGTCTCCTACAGTGTGGTATGGTGCTGTTTACAGATTTGATCCCGGGCTCCGAGATACTGACCAGCTGCGCCCTAGACGCACAACGACTCTACTTCCAAAGCGGCATTCAGGCGCCTGTTTCCTGACGCGCCAGAAGCCATGCTGCTGGACTACGACAGTGTCATCTCGATGATCGTCCCAAACATCGAGTGCATTGAGAAAATGCGCCAAGATGCCGATTTCATGAATAAATTCATTCCGGATCATTTCAACTTTGCTGACATGAGCCGAAGCAAGTAGGAGGTTCCTACGTCGATAGCGGCGTCCTTGAGCTGACTTGTTTGTGCACAGGTGTATTGTTGGTTGGGTGGAAAACTACAACTTCCAGAAGGGGGTGTGATGTGTTTCCGGTCGTTCCGTAGACTCTTTGAATAAGATTTACATAAGCTGGCTCGAATCCTAGTTGCGTCCTCACCGCGTTCGTCCGTCGTTCGACGATGATTGAATTCGACGTAAAGACGATCTGGTGTTATGTCAATGACGGTAAACATGGCGCCCGAGGTTCTTCCCAGCGCTGGAGCACTTTTGTTCGCCTGAAGAACCAGTTGCTTCGGGCTTCACGAAACCCGGTCAAGACCACGACGTCTTGACGACTCGTTGGTCATCGTCATGCATTGGCTTCAACTGGCAGGAAAATCGAAAATCCCACGTCCGAGATCCATGCTAAGTGATGCGGATCTGTGATGTGATTGATGCCAAACTTCAACGCGTCTCGGATCCTTTATGGGGGGCATTCAGCACTCCGCTCAAGTGTCCTGATCCCTGTTCTCGAGCTTACTCACACTGCTTCGGCATCCAGTCACCGACCGAACCAGGCGAATCGCCAAACAGCTGCCACGCCGGAGAACACCAGGGGACAGGGTTCAATGCCAACGAGGAGCAAATTGAGGAAGCTGGAGCCTGGACATGGCATTAAAAGAGTCTGTCTTCACCAGCCTCATTCGACTCAAGTCCTAAGTCGTCAACAAACCCAAAGTTTGGTAAAGCAATTTTCCTATTTAGAATTTTCCAGTCTTAGCTCTCTGTTTCCAGCGCCAAAGACAATGCCTACCCTCGAGCTGAACTATGCCACGAAGGACGAGCTTGCCTTCCTGGACACCGACATCCAAAGAAAGCTCACAGTTTCCGGCGACACCGTCGAGTACAAAGCGACCGCAGACGTTGACAAGGAAAAGGAAGCTGAAGAGCGCGCTAAGCTCGATGCCATTGACAACCACAATGTGTCTTCTTACACCGTGACGCTCAACTACCGCCTCGACCCCAAAAAGGGAGGAGACGAGATGATTTGGGGCGGCACCTTCGCGCAGATGCGACGCAAGTACGATCCCCGGGAGGTCATCATCCAAAACGCTAGAGGGAAGGAGAGCGAGTTCGGTCTCGATGAGACTGGGTTCCAGTTCGAACGCTTTCCCACTTCGTACAAAGACTTTCCCTGGAGCCCCATCGACGAGCATCTCAACAAAGTGTACAACGCCGAATGCGAGGAGTTCATGCGGAAGATGTAAGTCGACCCTGGCGACATTTCCCGCCGCGCAGCTTCGCTCATCTCCGCACAGCACCGGAGCTTCCGACGTCCGCTTGATCTCGCACATTATCCGCCAACGCCAATGGGAAAAGACCGACCCCGAAGAAGAGGCCAAGAAGCCCGATATGGCCATGACCGACGGCGGCCTGCTTTCCGCAAGATTCGTCCACATTGATCAGTCTGATCTCGGCGCCATCCGCCGCCTGTACGACGATATGCCCCCAGGTGAGGGCGCCAAGCACGACGGCAAGCACCGCTGGGCCATCATCAACCTCTGGAGGCCCTGGGAGCAGGTCCACCGCGAGCCCCTGGCGCTTTGCGATGCCAGGTCTGTGCGGGACGACGAGCTGCACGACACGATGCACTGCGTTCCCTTCCAGTGGCCGCGGAAGCCCACGGAGAACCACATGTGGCAGATTGCCCCGCCCGAGAGCTCAACTCAGCACAAGTGGTGGTTCAGGAGTGGCATGACCAGAGACGACGTCATCTTGATCAAGATCTTTGATTCGAAGAAGGACGGAAGAGCACGCCGCACGCCGCACAGCGCTTTCCCTACTCCTGATGACATTGGCCCTGCTCGTCGTAGTATCGAGACCAGGTTCTTCGTCTTCTGGGAGGACGAGAGCTGCGAATAAGCGCACGATGTCGGACAAGATCCTCTGGGGTTGTCGGTATGTTGCATATAGCTTAGGTAGATCCAAATTGAGCCAGCGTTACACATCATTTAGACAAGTTGGGTGAGATTCGTTGAGTGAAATTCCTTTCGTCGTTCCTTAAGTCTAATGTTTGCGCTAGTCGCGTTCTTGTCCATGTGTCGCCAGGTCGAGTTAGGGGGTTCTGTCACGTAACGTGGGGTAGGTCCCCCGCTAGGGTAGACTTTCTTTCCCTTAGCGACCCCTATATATATATAATTAGTCTCTCTAGATATATTATACCTAGCTTTATAGAGAGACGTTTACCTACTTTAAGTAGTTCTATTCTTTTATCGTTTTATTATTAAGCCTAGCTCTTTATATAGTAGTATAACCTTCCCTTTATTTTCTATTTTAATAAAATTTCTTCTTAATAAATCCCCTATTATAGCTATTTTATAGTATAAGGAATCCGACCTTAAATATAATTATAAAGTCTAAGACCTTAGTTTTTACCCTACTAATAATAATAATAATTACCTTTAAATAGGATTATTAGGTCCTAGGTATCTAATAAGTTAGACTTATGCTTATAAATATCTATACTCTGAATTCCTTTCTACTTAGTCGCTCTAGCTAAGATATAACTAGTGTCTCTACTACTTAAGGAGATTTAACCTTAAGTTTATATATTATAAATAATATCTAACGATCTATATATTATACATTAGTAGAATAGTCTATTAATTAGGGGTTAATTAACTAAGAGATACTTAAGGTCGCTTTATATCTAAGGCTATAGTTATAGCTATAGTAGCTACTATAGCTACTACTACTAAAGCGAACCCCTTAAGCCCTATAGAAGACCTTATAGCGTTAATAACCTTGCTGCCTAATATGCTAGTAATATCAGTAGCTCTTATTGCTTTAATAGCTCTAATATTATTAGTAGTTATTACTACTTTATAAGATACGACTTCTAGTTTAGCCCTATAGGTAACTTCTAACCCTTTTAATATAACTCCTACGCTAGATTATATGTAGCTTAAACTAGTAGCTATAACTCCCCCTTAGCCTCTATTAGTAGTTATGCTATCTTATTAGTTATTAGATTTAGATCTTTATAGCTTATTTTTATAAAATAGTTAGAACCTAGCTAGTTTTTGATCTAGAAGGGAAACTATACCTAAACTAACTATATAACTACCTCTAATAATTATAAGGGAAGAATAGTTATTAGTAGTAGGTAACCTAGCCTCCTTTAAACCTTCTAAATAGGTATACTACTTTTATAAAAAGACCTAGTTACCTCCTACTTAGTTAGCCCTACTAGCTATATAAGCCCCCTTATCTTCCCTCTTTTAACCTCTCTTCTAACCTCTTATTTAACCTTAACCTCTTCCTCCTATATAACCTCTAATAGTATTACTAATATCCCTGCTACTTACTATATAAGATAAAGATATTAGGGAACCCTCTATATATATTATAGGAGCCTACTTAGAAGATAATATTAGTTCGCTACTATTAGTCTCGCTACCCTTATTACCCTTAGATATTCCCTTAAGTATCTAATAGTAACTAAAAGGTCTATTAGACTTAATATAGCTTTTAATATAATTTATTATTACCCTAGAATCCTATCCTTAGACCTCCTTTTTACTACTATTAATAGACTTAATACTTATTACTACTTTATAGCTACCTCTTTTATCTCCTAGAGAGCCTATTAACTTCCCTAAGTCTTATATTAGATATATAGCTAATACTACTATCTAATTTAAAAAAATAATAAGTACCTTCCTATAGGGTATTATATTAAGTTCTAAACCTAGCCCTTAAGTCTTTAAGAAGCTTATTTAACTAAGGAGTAGCCTAGTAATATATATTTCTTAGCTGGCTACTAGTCTAGTATTCCCTATTACTAGATGTTAATACTTATTAGATATTAATATCCTCTATATCCTTACTAACTTATAGGATAAGGGATAGTACTTATAATAGAAATAGTATATTACTAATAAATAGGTTAATATAGCTATTAGCGCCTGATATGGCCTATCTCCTACTTAATAGAGGAGTATTAAGGATTTAGCTTAATATAATCTTAATAATAGCTCCTTAGTAATCCTTGCTCCCTATTCTAATTAATTATTATAAGTAGTTAACTATATTATAAGAGGCTTAGAAGCTACTAAGGAGAACTCTTAGTTTAAACTAGAAGTATCCCCTCTAAAATATTATAAAAGTAAGGAGAGAGCTGACCCTTAGCTATTATTATCTTATATATAATAACTAGCTACTTCTAGGCCTTAAGGGTATTAATAGCCTATTAAATCTAGTAAACCTTATGGATAGCCTCTTATATCTTATTAGCTAAGTCTTACTTAGATAAAGCTCTTTCTAGCTAATATATACTTAGTTACTTTTCCTTAGTTTTTCTCTTAAAGATTATTCCCTATATAGGCCTATTTATAACCTATTCCTATCTAATTAAATATTCCCTCTTACTATCTATCTACCCCCTAATAGTTAGAGCAACTAGTCTATTCTTATAATAATAAGTATCTTTCTTCCTCTTATATATAAAAAGATAATCCCTTTAGCTATATTTATAACTAGTAGTAACCCTATTAATATAAGTCTTATCTTAATAAGGAGAAGCTAAAGCTAGAGACCTTTATATATAAAATAACTTAAAGATACTTATATCCTTATATATTAGTAAAATTAAATACCTTATAGATTTATATAAATTAAAAACTATTACCTAAGCTATTAATTATAATATCCTCTTAAAGGAGATAGATAGTACTAAGTAATTTAATTTACTCCCTTATTATTAATACCTTAAAATAACCTCTAATTTAGACCTATAGAAAACCCTACTCTTAGAGCGCTTTTAAAAGGATTATAGAGTAATACCTATTAAAACCAACGAACTTAAATATATATTTATAAGTAAAGATACCTTATCATTATAAAGATATATTAATAAAAAGATTTAGTTATATAACGAAGTAGGTAAATATAATAAGGATAGTTAATATTAATATCTTATATTAGGTATAGATCTAGACCTAGGTATACTTATCTACCTAAGTAGTTATAATACCCTCTAGGACCTTAACTTATAGATCGCTACTAAGGAGTATACTATATAAGTAGGTTAGAAGTATAACTACGATCTCTAAGAGCAGATCTAAAAGCAACTAGATACTATAGATAACTATAAATATTATAACTATAATAATTAACTACGTAAGGACTATTAGAACTATTATAACTAACGCTATAATAACTGCTATTAGGATTACTATTAAGACTAATACTAAGACTAATATCCTAGATATAACTATATACCTCGCGACTAATAATATAATAACTTCTATCCTCGCTAAGATAACTAAGAACCTCGATCTAGATATTTATAGGAATGATATAAGGAACCTTATAGCTTATAGAACTATTATAACTATCTTACACCTACTAAGAATAAACCTAAGACTACGGATAGATAAGCCTTAGACCCTACTTAAAACAATTAGCTAACTAAGGACTACTAACTATATAATTATAATACTAAATATCCTACCCGATTTAGGTATTATAATAATAACTAATTCCTATACCTAGTTAAAGCTTATATTACCAGAAGATATCCTTATAAGCATTTACTATTTAAATCCCTATTACTTTATATAAATCCTCGCTAGAATAATTATAACTCCTATAACTCCTTATTAAGTTTAGAGTCTTTAAACTCCCTTAGTAACTACTAACTATAGAACGCATTTCGCTATAACTATATTATAAAGATATTCTTATTACTACTATATTATATATTAAGGCTTATAGCTAGAAATCTCCTAGGGATAATACTAAGGTAGAATATAAATCAATTATATTAAATACCTCAACTAACGCGTAGCCCTTATTATTAATAAATATAACAGACTTAGTATAATATAAGGATAATAGTACTATTCTACTACTTATTCCTCCTACTTTAGAGCTTTCTCTAGATAATTCTATACTATAAGTAGAGGATAAATAGATCGCTATTAGTATCCTATTTATAATTAACAAGGCTTTAGATTAGTTAGATATTAAATATGTAACCTAAATTCCCTCTTATGCTTATACTAAAGCTTATATATCCTTCGTTATTAATAGTATATCCTACTAATTTAACTCCTGCTCCTATCTTAAAGTAGTTATCTATATACTAGCTAGCTTCTAATATACTACTCTACTAGATACTTACCTAGCCTTATTACTAATTAATTAGGAGTTTATAAACTAATACTACCCTAATATTAATATTAAACTATATAAGCCCTTTTAACTTAGAGGTATTAGATAAGGAGGACCCCTAATGCCTTCCGTTAGGAAGGTTAATCTTTACCTTTTAGGAAGCTAGGCCTGCCTGAGAAAAAAAGCTCTCTTACTACTATTAAACCCCTATATATTGAAAGCTCGAATTTAATTAGTCTTTCAAAGAATTAAGCTAATTTATCCTAAGTCTAGATAAATATAGGTCTATATAGCTTAGTTTAGTCTATACTACTCTTATTAGCCCTTATTAGCTCCTATTAGCTCTTATTAGCTCTTTATTAGTAAGCCCTATTTATATAATAAGGCTCTAGCTAGTAGCTAGTAAGAATAGGCACTTATTAGTATATTTATACCCTTATTCTAAGGTTAAAAAGAGTTAGCTATAACTAGACTTAGTAAATAAAACTTTAAAGTATAGTATAAGGTAGTTATTAAGAACTATCTTAAGTAATATAGTTATTAAGAATTACTTTTAACTTTTAAAGGATCTCCTTATTTATCTTCTTTATAAAATACTTATAGATTTTAAGTAGTATATAAGCTAGCTCTTATTATTAACTTATACCTTAAAGTTATCCCTAGAGATATATAGCTTAAGTAGATATAGCTTATTAATACTATTTCTTTATAAGGTACCTATAGATTCTAAGTAATATATAAGCTATAAAAATAAAAAGCTACTAATTAATATAGCTTATAATATACTTATCTTTATCTCCCTTAGTATATATAGCTCCAATAAGAGTAGGAAGTATATAAAAGACTATATATTAAGAAGAGAGTACTATATAAAGAGACTACTATACTACTCGCTTATCTAGTAATTATCCCTATAATAAATACTAATAAGAAAGTCTATTTCTTCAAATATAGCTCGCTAGTATTACTTCTCTATAAGGTACTTATAGATTCTAAGTAGTATATAAGCTATAAAAATAAAAAGCTACTTATTAGTATAGCTTATAATATACTTACCTCCTATCCCTTATTATCTCTATGAGTATATATACCTCTAATAAGTATAGGAGCTAGTAGCTAGTAGGAATAGGTACTTACTAGTATATTTATAACCTTATTAAGGTTAGATAGAGTTAGCTATAACTAGACTTAGTAAATAAAACTTTAAAATATAGTATAAGGTAGTTATTAAGGACTACTTTTAATCTTTAAAAGATCTCCTTACTTATCTTTTTTATAAAGCACCTGAAGATTTTAAGTAATATATAAGCTATAAGAATAAATAGCTACTCCTTAGTATAGCCTATAGTATACTTACCTCGTATCCTTTATTATCTCTATTAGTATATATACTTCTAATAAGAGCGGGAGGTATATAGAAGATAGTATATTAAGAGGAAACTACTATATAAAGAGACTACTATACTATTTATATATATTAAATACTAGATATTATAGTTAATATCCTCTTAGAAGAGCTAATAGCTAGCGCTCCCTAGTATAAAGAATAGAATATATAGTATCCCTAATTAGATTTATTCTACCTATAGCGTAACCTTGCTAATAGAAGTGTTCTCCTCAGAGCTAGCTATGGCCAGCGCTCCCCAATCTCTTCTATAGCTATTATCCCTATTAACTTATAAGGGTAAGATAGCTTTATTCTTAAAGTTAATAAATTAGTATATATTACTAACTCCGTATCTTATAAGTTTATTCTTAGGGGATATTTCTTATATAAACACGCCCTTTATATCTATTAGAGTAACGTATATAAGAACGACTACCTAGTTATAGGTAATAGTAGCTCTATCCCTATTACCTTGACTATACCTCGTTAACTATTATAATAATAATAAGCATAAGTATATATAGATTAGGATTATATTCTTCCCCTAGGTTATAGGTTTAATATACTAATTCGATATTAAGTACTACTAGTCACGCTATGTAGCTATATTATATAACCTTCTACCTTCTCTAACCTATAGTAGCTATCTTATAGATCCTTATTATATACTATTACTACTAGTTAGTGTAAGAATAGGTATATAGGTAGCAAAAGGGGCGGTAAAACAGCCTGAATAATAGATATTAATAGGCTGAGTAATATGGTGATGAAAACTGATAAATTTAAGCATAAGGAGGTATTTTTCCTGGAATTAATTAATAGTATTAATGATTTTAATGATGATGTTGTTGTTTCTAAGTTATAAATCCTACCCTCATGAAGTGAGGGGTAAGATATTCTAAAACGTAACTGCAAAGCAGTAGCTTATTAAGCAGAAATCGCGCTCGGATCACTATGTGGTCCGTGCGCGATTTCTTTATATTTATAGCTATAAAGCTAAGGATTATAAATATATATATATATAAGGTTATTGTTCTTACTAGAATTTATATAGATTTTTAAAGTATTTATTCCATAAAGGAAATACTTTTATAGTTATTACTTTATGCTTTATAGTTATTAAAGTATTATTAAAGAGATATTATATGGGTATATAACTATATATACTATAGTTATTTATTAAGGTTTATATAAACCTTATAGGATTATTATAGAACTTTTTAAGATATACCTTCGGTATTCTTATACCCCCCCGTAAGGTATATATCTTATTCATATATAGCTTATTATTATATTATGTTATATTATTTTATTATATTATGTTATATTATCACACCCTCTTTATAGGTTATATACTCTAATATAAAAACTCTTAAAACCCAGTAGGGAAAAATAAAGAGGAAATTCTTAAAATATTATATAGTAGTTGCTAGTAGAAAAACCTAAAAACCTAAATCTTATAGGTATAAAAGGAAAACTAGACTTTTATTATTATTATAGTCTAATAATTTAGATCTATAATGCGGTTGTTGTTATTTATATTTATATTATTATTATTATTATTACCTATTATATGTAATAGGTTATAAAATTTTATCTTATCCAAAGGCTTTGTTAATATATCCGCAATATTTATACTAGACTGTATATAAAAGAGGAAGATTTCTTCTTCTGTAACTAGATTTCTAGTAAAACGGTATTTAATATTAATATGCTTAGCCTTTTTATGGAATTTAGGATTCTCAGCTAATCTTTGAGCTGAGATATTATCTATAAGTATTTTAGGCTTTATAAGGCTTTTATAGCCTAATTTATTAAGTCCAAAGTTATAGCTATTATATATATATAGAGCCTCTTTTACTATATCTACTAGAGCTATATATTCGGCTTCGCAGCTTAATAGGGCTACTGTTTTTTATTTAGAAGAGGAATAGGATATAATATTATATAAACCCTATATAAATATATAAGCTGAGGTTAATTTTTAGTTATTAAGATCTCGAGCCTAATCTGTATCTGTAAATCTAATTATATTATTATTATTAGGTATATCCTTACTATAGTTATATATTAAACCATAGTTAGGGAATTTATTTATATATCCCCATATTCTATTAAGAGCTATAAAGTGCTCTTTAGAGGGATTATTACTATAAAGGGCATATATTATAACTACTAAAGTAATATCTAGCCTTGTTTTTAAAGCTAGGTATAATAGGGCTCCGATTTCTTATTGATATTATAATATTTCCTCTTTAGTTGTATAGTTACTATTCTTATATAACTTTAGATTATTATCTATAGGGTTATAAGCCCTATAGACTATAGTTTTATTATACTTATTAAGTATTTTTTCCATATACTTCAGTTATTTCATATATAGCTATTTATTTATACGGTCTATTATTATTTCATTACCTAGGAAGATACTAGGCTCCCCTAAGTATTGAAGTCTTAGATACTTTTATAGGTTATTATATATATAATTATAGGTATTATTATTATTAATAGCTAATAGCATATCATCAACATAATAAGCTAAAATAGCTTTATATTTATTTTTATTTAATATAAATACTCCCTTATCATAGGGAGAGACTTCAAAGTTATACTAAAGTAGTATTAACCGTAGGTATTTATACTATAGGCGTAGGCTTTGTTTTAAGCTATATAAGGCTGTATTTAGCTTATATATTAAGCTATTATCCGTTAGGTTATTATTATTATATATTAATGTATTAGTATTTTTATTATATGAGAAACTAGTAGGTATTCTCACATATAGGTCTTTATTAATATCTGCGTGGGTAAAAGCAGTAGTAACATCAAACTACTTTAATATATAGTTATGCTTTATAGCAAACATTAATATAAATCTATAGCTTTCAGGTCTATAAGTAGTACTAAAAGTCTTAAGGTAATCTATACTAATATATTAGTTAAAACCTTGAACTACCTAACGGGCTTTATATTTTATATTATTATTGTTATTATTGTTATTATTATTATTATTATGTTTTATTTTATAAACCTAGCGGCCCCCCAGGGGATAAACTCCCCTAGGTTTAGGTATTATATTCCAAGTATTATTATCTTTAAGTTGTTTTATCTCTATAAGTATAG